>JANAVB010012313.1:0-42500 GCA_029216955.1 Iris pallida | reverse complement strand
TTGTCCTCGAAATTGAAGGTGAAACTAACACAGCAACTTGAATAGAACAAGGAAAGAAAATAAAGAATTTTACCTCAAGGCTCGAAGAGAAGGGAAATTGCTCCCGCATGTCGTCCTCTCTCCCAGGTAGACTCACCTGGAGATTGGTGCCTCCATGCAACGCGAACCAAGGGAATGACCTGGTTCCGGAGCACCTTCTCTCTTCGGACCAAGATCTCCACCGGCTTCTCTGGATAGCTGAGTGTCGGTCCCACTTCGATCTCGGAGTGGTCCAAGATGTGACTGGGATCTGCCATGTACCGTCTCAGCTGCGACACGTGGAACACGTTGTGCACTCCCTCTATACGGGCGGTAACTCCAGTCGGTAAGCCACTGTACCGACCCTGTCCAAGATACGGAAAGGTCCGATGTATCGTGGACTAAGCTTCCTACCGCCACCAAAACGAATCGTGCCACGCGTCGGAGAAATCCGCAGAAACACAAGATCACCAACCTAGAACAAAAATACAAGACTTAAAGCTTGATCTAAAACAATCACAATCAGACTCAAATACTCGAAAAATCTAAACTATACCTCAAACTCCAACGGCCTCCGATGGCTATCGGTCCAATGCCGCAGCCTGTCCTGCGCCACCCGAAGTCTATCTCTGCTAACCCTGACCTTCTCCGCAACATCCACTACCATCTCAGGGCCAAGCAAAACCCTCTCGCCGACATCATCCAAGACAAGGGAGTACGACACCTCGTCCGTATAGAGCCTCGAAAGGTGACATCTCTATACTGGCTTGGTAGCTGTTGTTGTAAGCAAACTCTACCAAGTGAAGGTGGTCCTCCCAAGATCCCCTAAAGTCCAAGACACAGGTACAAAGCATATCCTCGAGGGTCTGAATCGTCCTCTCCGACTGTCCGTCTGTCTGGGGGTGGTATGCGGTACTGAACTTGAGCGATGTGCCCAAGCTAAGCTGCAAACTCCTCCAGAAGTGGAAAGTGAATCGGCTGTCCCGATCCGAGACTATGCTACTAGAACCCTGTGTAATCGGACTATCTGCCGCACGTACATCTCGGCCAGCCTCTCCGTAGACAAACCCACCTTGAAAGGCAAAAAGTGGGCCAATTTGGTCAATCGATCAACAATGACCCAAATCGTATCCTTTCCTCCTGGAGAACGCGGAGTCCAGAATAAAGTCCATAGTGATATGCTCCCACTTTCACTCAGGAATGGGTAGTGGCTGGAGCAATCCACCGGGTCTCTACCTCCCGGCTTTACCTACTGGCACACCAAGCATCTAGAAATGAACTGAGCCACCTCGCGTTTCATGCCATACCACCAAATATGTTGTCTCAAGTCTCTGTACATCTTGTTGGACCCAGGATCATAGAGTACTGAGAACGATGCACCTCCTGAAGAACCTCCTCCCGAAGTCCTCCGTTCAGCACGTACAATCTGGTACCATGCCTCAACGACCCATCTTCCGCTATAGAGAACTCATCCAACAGTCCTGCCCAGACCTGCTTCCTGATGACCCTCAGAGCCTCATCCTCAAACTGAGATGTTCTGACTCTGTCCATCAGCTCTGACTGCACCTGAAGACCCCACATCTGCTCCTCAAACCCAGGAACTATAACCTCTATGCCAAGCTCACTAGATCTGCCAGAAGGTGACGATCCATCGTCAAACACATGGCCACGGGATACCTGCTCAAAGCATCCGTAACCATATTGGCCTTCCCCGGATGGTACTGTGAGGATATATCAAAATCCTTCATCAGCTCTAACCATCGCCTCTGCCTCATATTCACCTCCTTCTGGGTAAACACGTACTTCAAGCTCTTGTGGTCTGTGAAGATCTCCACACGCTCTCCGTACAAATAGTGTTTCTACAGTATCAAGGCAAATATGACCGCTGCCAACTCCAAATCATGAGTCGGGTAGTTCTTCTCATGTGGCCGTAACTGCCTAGATGCATAAGCAATTACCTTCCCATGCTGCTGAAGAACGTAACCCAGACCCTTCCCAAGCATCACTGTAGATCGTGAATCCTCCGGACCCAGATGGCAATGTCAAAATAGGAGCCGATGTCAACCTCTTCTTCAGCTCCTCGAAAGCAGCCTGACACTCACAGTCCAGACGAACTCCACGTCCTTCCTGGTGAGTCTAGTCATCGGCTCTGCTATTCGAGAGAAGTCCTGCACGAACTTCCTATAGTAGCCTGCCAAACCCAGAAAGCTCGAATCTCGTAACTGAACTAGGTGTCGACCAAGACTCTACCGTCGCAATCTTCCTCTGATCTACTGAAATCCCATCACAGGATACAACATGGCCCAGGAACTCCACTCGATCCAAGAAAAACTCGTACTTCAACAGCTTTCCATACAGCTGCTCCCTCTCAGAGTCTCCAGCACTACCCGCAGATGCTCCTCGTTCTCCTCAGGCGTCTTCGAATAGATGAGAATGTCATCAATGAAGACCACCATGAACTTGTCAAGGTATGGATGGAATACCTTATTCATCAAGTTATGAATACCGTCGGGGAGTTAGTCAACCCAAACGGCATGACGGTAAACTCATACTGGCCATAGCGGGTACGAAAAGCAGTCTTCGGGATGTCATCCCCTTCACTCTCAGCTGATGGTACCCCGATCGTAAGTCTATCTTCGAGAACACCCTCGCACCGTTAACTGATCAAACAAGTCATCAATCCTGGAAAAGGATACCTGTTCTTGATAGTGAATTTGTTGAGCGCTCGGTAGTCGATACAAATCCGTATCGTACCGTCCTTCTTCGGGACAAACAGGACTGGCGTGCCCCAAGGCGAAGAACTGGATCTGATAAAGCCCTTGTCCTGCAGCTCGTCGACTTGCTTCTTCAGCTCCGCCAACTCACTGTTGTTGATCGATAGACATCTGAGAAATCGGCTCACGTCCGGCATCAAGTCTATCGTGAACTCAACATCTCTGTCCGGCGGCATCCCGACAATTCTTTGGGAAAGACATCCAAAAATCTGTAATAAATGGATACGACAACTCCTGTCCTGCCAACAAGGCTCCACAGAATCCATCTCTCGGCTCCGCTGCTCCTCTGACAAACTGAAACTCTGGCTCTCCTGGCGGACTAAACAATACTCTGCCTGCTCTACAATCTATGCTAGCATGGTGCCTGCTCAACCAGTCCATACGAGTACCACATCGTACCTCAGAAGGACATTACGAGCAAGCACGCGCTCAAATCCCGGCCTTCCAGAGTAACTCTCCGTCCCTTGCAAATATTATTAACCAGGATAATGCCTCCCCCGGTCATAATCTTGTAAGTCCTACCCAGATATTCAACAATAATGTTGTGCCTAAGTGCAAGAAACTGACACAAAACTGTGCATAGTACCTGAATCGAACAATGCTAAGGCAGGAAAAGAATCAAGAAGAACCGAACCTGGAACAACATCTGCGACTGGCTCGATCTCCTCGGCTGCAAGAGCAAAGCCCTGCCCTAAACACCCCGCTGCTGGTGGTTCTGTACAAACCGCTGCTGGGTCGGAAGTGGACCCCTCGGCTGTACTGCAGGTACTCTCGCTGGCGCCCTCTAAGATGTACCAGTAACGAGGGTTCACTGGACACTCCCTCAACTGATGGCCTGCGCCGTCGCAAAAGAGACACACTCCTAGCCTCTTCCGTAAACCTTCCAGATGTGACCAGGCTTCTTGCAGAAGTGGCAAGGAGCCCCATGCTGTGCCTGCCTCGGCTGAGTGTGCTGCACCTGCTGAACCGGTGCTCTGGCCTGAACCTGCGGCTGGTGATGCTGGAAAGAAGATGCTGAAGCTGAGGGCGCTTAGCAACCTCCGCGCTGCTAGTAGCCCCCGAGAAAAGATCATCGCTCCCTCTTGGGCTTCAAGCCCCACTCCCGCTCTACCTTGCGGGCCTCCGCGTAGATCTGGGTATAAATCTCGTAGAAGGAGGGAATGAGGATCTTGATATCCCAAGTCAGCCCCTCCCTGAAACGGCTTGCCCTGATCTCCGGGTCTCGAACCATGTACTCCGCGTATCGGCTCAGACGGTCGAACTCAGTGGCATACTCCTCCACAGATAAACTGCCTGCTGCAGATCCTGGAACTGTCGCACCAGGTCGATCTTGTCTGTATGGAAAAAGAACTTCTTCTTGAAGAGAAGCTTGAACTCTGCCCAAGTATGGCCCTCTCCATCTAGGGCTGACTCATACCTGAACCAGGTGCGTGCAATGTTTAGCAACTGCAAACCTACCGCTCGACCTTCAGGTCGTCTGCGAGCGGGAGGCCCTCATCTGCCGCTCGATATCCTCGAGCCAATCATCTGCATAGACCACACCCTCGGTCCTGCTAAAGTCACGGGGCCCAAGCTTCTTGAAGTCCTGGATATCTCCGTACCTCGGTCGCGTCCCATGATACGGATCCCTCTGCTCCACGGCTGCAAGGGCCAACTAATGGGCATCCTCCATGCCCTGACGCATCGCGTCTGTCTGCCTCTGCTGAGCCTCGGCCTGGGCTCTCTAAGTCTCAGCATCTGCTGGAGGAAAGTAAGCATCTATCCAATATCTGTAGGCAGAGGAGGTGGAGGTGGAAGTACGTCTGCAACTGGCGGGGAATCCGCTGTGCAGAAGGAGGAAGAGCGCCCATATCAACCACTGGTACTACGGCCAGAATAGTCCTAGCAACCCCGGGATCAACCCTCGAAACTGGCAGAGGAGCCCCCCAAGAGCTGCTGCCGACACCCCGACTGCAACAGGAGTGTCTGGATCAGGTCTGCGAGTCATAGCAGACCTCTCCATGTCCGCGGACTCAGGATGCTGAGACCTGGTCTGCACCATCCTGAAGATAGAATAAAAGAAGGAAATTAATATGGCACATGAATTATTATATCAAGGAGGACAGTTAGAATACAAAAATCAATATCAAAGGACAGTTAAAAGATCAACAAGTGGAAGTTTTCCTATTTTGTGATTGAGTAACTTAGCCTATAGCCTATCCTAGATACGTACTGCAGGCTCGTAACAGCACTCTAAGTCGAGCGCCACTACGACATCGTACTAATTGCGACTTTCGACCTGCATGGGCCACCACTAAAAATGTGTCACGACCCGCACCCTTGGTAGGGGCACAAGTGCGTGATAACGCCCAGCCTATACCGTAAAAACGACGTAGAATATTGTAGGTCTACTAGCCAACAAAACAGTATATAATAACCTGTCATCTCCGTACGGAGGTATATAATATGAAATACTGATAAACTCAATCACAATCTAGAAGGAAAAAGTATGACACGAAAAACCAGATAGATAAAACAACAAGTGCAATATCCAGCTCAACAGAGAGAAAGAGTCACGGAGTAATATGGTTATACAATCCCAAATATAATATCATAACATAAGTAGCAAGCTGGAGACAAGGTCCAGTCCAAAATATCTACTCTAACTAAACTAAGCTAGAGGCTCGTCGGGCGGAGCTAAGCCCTGCTGGACCAAGGTCTCCAAGTCTAAGCCCACTACGTCATCTGGACCGTAGTAGGTACTGTAATCCTCCTCATCAGCATCTGTAATATTTTGTCAACATATCCAGTCAGGATGGAACGAGTACAATCAACTAACAATAGTTCACAAGATATAAAAAAGCTATAAGACTGTAAATAGAGAGTATATACAAAAAATTATAGAATGTACATATGAGTATCATGGCAAGGTAAGCTGTAAATCTAGAGCTAGAACAAGGCAAGTAAAACTGATCATGGCATGTACAAGAATCAAGAATCATCTATCTTGGTGTGTGAGTACTAGCTACAATATGTGGCCGGCTTGGGAACTTGCACAATAGTAACAGGCCTGGCTAATCATACATGGGGTGTATGATCAACACTCACAATCAATAGGTACACAATGGGTGCAAAATAGACTTTGACCACATATCTACACCAATACTCTCCGCCCCCGACTGGTAGAGTGGATCCAAGCAAGACACGTTACGACACGGGATTCTGCGAGAAGGGATCAAGTGTCCTCGAGAATCGGTATCCATATACTGCACAAGAACTACAAGGGGGCTTGCACAAGATATACCAAGATAACGAGGAATAACATCTCATATCAGGATCCATGAATACCAATCCTTGTGACCAATGTGTCGAGAACAAGCATATCTACAGTAATTACATGAATAATAACAAATGGTGTATGGGATAGCCTCAGGGATGTTGATCGATTGAGGATTACGGGGTGCCGATGAGTCTATCAGCAAGCGACGAGTACGCAAAGCCTTAGATTAAGTACTATTGAGTAAAAGTGTAGTCTTGAATTTTGATAAGGTGAATCGAACAAACTAGGGATGATGCACACGGGATTGTGATTGTGCAAGTATGAAATGCAAAATGATTGAGTAGGTAAAACTGGATCAAAGAAAAGTTAAGACATAGCGAACGGATGACTTGATAAAGGAAATCGATATGAATCGTATACTAAAAGTTAGCACGATCGGATGATAGCGTTCATAGGAATGATTTGAATATTGAGAATGACTATAAGAAATTAGGATAGAAGTTGCTTGATGACTTAAGATATAGATGGATGAACATATGTGATTAAGGGTTTGAATGAATTGATCATGGAAATAGTGTAAACCCCCTGAATTTTCAGGAAAATTTTAAAATTATTATTTTTTTTTGAAGAATAGCTTGTTAATCTATTTATTTAAATAAATAATTAATTATTTCTAATCAGGGTTTAATTTATATTGTAAATATATATAGATGCAGGATTACTAAATATTGTTATTTGTTAAATAAATGCTGTTACATTAATTATTAAATTATTTATAAACTCTAACCAAGTTTCATATAGATTTATTATTAGATTATATTTATATCAATAATTATATATATATATATAGTGTTATCATTCAATTGGTTTTATTTTTAGATTATATATATATCTATACTTATATAGATGTGGTGTTAAAATTCCTAGCAACCAAACCATTCCTTAAGTTTAACCCTAACTTAGGCCCAAATCCGATAGGCCAAACCGAACCCCAAACCCGTTAGGGTTTCTTGTATAAAGGATCACCCTCAACTTAGTATATATATATATAGTTATTCCTTGTGTAGGCTAAACCGAACCCTAATCTCAGATTTACTCATTTTAGCCGTCGCCACCACCATTGGAGCATAGCCGGCTATCCCCTAGTCACCCCCCCGTCGGCCAAAGGATCCCGACGACCCTCCGGAGGAGCTCGAGGCCGCGAGATCGGGACTGCCGCGACTGCAACGAACCGGGCGGCCACCACCGACCGCTACCACCGGCGCCACCGCGACCGGAGGGTTCGCCGTCGAGCCCTGCCTCGGCGAGGTACTGCCCCGACCCCCCACGTGTCCTCTTACACGTGTGATTAGGTTGAAACAATTAGGTTATTTGCATTGATGAATTAATTTGTGTGATTATGGCTGTGTTAATCAATTAATTAATGATTAATTGATAGTAAAAAGTATCTAAATTATTAGCCTAATGATTAGAGTCATTAGTGTAGATCCTATATTAATTATGACAGATTTTTACACAATTTATTAGTATTTATTAAACATTTAAAGGGAATGTATTACTGCAGTTTTTGTGCAATTTCCACAGTATTATATATTCTGTTTTTGATTTTTAGAATTTAATTCATCGGGAAATACTTGTTATGATCTATACATAATTTGTAGGTAATTATGTAATCTATTTACTGTTAAATTTTCAGGATTTAATAAATAGTTTAGATATTTTAATTATATTTTAAACTGTGAATTACTGAATCTAAATGACTATTTATTTACACTGTTTCGGATTTTTATTAATTAATTCACTAAGAATTAATTAATGAGCTTTATACAAAACTTGTAAATAATAATTATGTCTATTTACTGTAAAATTTTCAGAATAAAATAATTATGTTTGTTATTTATTTTATATTAAATCAGTGTTAAATATTATTGATTATGTAATTAGTTCATTACTAGTTTTAATTTATATTAAATATAAATTATTATGGTAATGTTCATATAGTCACTGTTGGAAAAATATTATTTTCTGTGAAATATGAATTTTCACAATTTATTAGTGAATTTTTAATATTTAATTCTAATTTAATAGCTAAAATAGTAATTTTATATATGTAGTAGTTAAATGTTTTTAATTACTTATAATTAGGTAAATAATATTAAAATATTATTTACAGTAGGTTTATCATGGAAAAGTATTTTATAACCCAATTTAGATCTTTTACTATTTATTAACTAGTATTTATAATTATTAGCACTAATCTAGTTATTAGATAGATTTTTATATTAAATAAAGAAAATCCTATTTATGGTTTCTTTGCAAATAATATATATATCTATTATTTCTGTCATTATTTAGCTTATTAGAATAAAAATGATTTTTTCTGGATTCTTACAAATTTTGTTGGTATTATTAGGAAATTGTGAACGCTTGTGTTATTTAAATGATTAATTAATTATTTATAAGTAATTAATTAATTATTAGATATATATTAATTTTATTAATAATTTCAGAATATAAAATTATAGTAATAAGTATTTCATACTTATTATTGTATATTATTATTATTCATAATTATTGGTATTGATTAGCTAGTAATGATGGTTTGATATTAATTATTGATTAATTAGCAATTCAATATATGGTTTAATTTGGTTAATTAGTAATTAATTAGAGATAAATTTTGTTTAGGATTATTTGCTTCTCGGGACTCGGACTCTACTTTGGACCCAGATACTCAGTTGCTGGACACAGGCAAGTACACCTTGCTTGATTGTATATTTTTGCAGTTAGTTTATGTTACCTAGTTACTTCTCAGTTGTGTGCACGCGTCTAGTAGTAGTGGACTTATCCCGTGTATTGTGAAGGTATGTGGTACCTTCTAGCCGGACATCGTATCATACACGATCACTACATGAGTGAGTTGAGAGCATGGATTTGTGTGTCGACTGATCATTGGCACGTGAGTTCGCGTCTGGTCTAGTGGTTGGTACAGGTCTACTTATATATACTATGACGTCTTGCATATTATTTGTACCGCGTATACGGTACGGATATACATTGGGTGGGGAGAGTCTACTAGTGGTGTATGAGAATTTCTGTTTCCAATAGACGCTGGATGCTCGTAGCCCCTCGTTTCTCAAACCGTAGAACGCTTGGTGGCCGTTTCTTCTTCTTCTCCCCCTCTCATGTGCCACTAGAGATGTCTCGAGTGCATTTTACACATAGATGGTTAGTTTACCTGTCGTATGTTGCATGATATATCCTGTCCTTGTTTGGTTGGGGAGATGTTATGTTACATTTTGTTCTAGTTATTTATATACTGCCCTATACTATCATACATGTCGATTTCTTGTGTACTTGTTACGTTCCTCTGAGGACCTGGCACCTTTTCCAGATTGGGACGAGCAAAGGTACCGACGGACTACGGAGATTGGAGACTTTTGCTGACGAGGACTTCAAAGTTGAGCCTCGTGAGTTTCTTGAGTTCTTAGGTGATTTCTGCTAGTGGCTATCTATTTCTTTTCTGGTTCAGTTGTACTCTTTTAGTAGTTCATTCATACATTTATTGGTGGATTATTTTCCACTAGTCATGACTTGTAGTTTGATTCAGAGTTATTTTTTATTCCTTCCAGCTTTATTCTGTGATTTTTCCTGTGGATGAGATTAGTATTTACCTGCCTGTATTGTTATTTAGTTGTTACTTCAGCGTACTACAATCGAATCATAGTCCATTAAATTGGGTTTAGCTATGCTAGATTGTACAGCTGGCATGCCACGTGTTCCCAATCCGATTATTTGGAATTGGGGCGTGACATGTTTTTAGTGGTGGCCCATGCAGGTCGAGAAAATATTGTTTGGTTACTTTACCGTACCAAGCAAGCCTGCGTATAGGATTAGGACTATCGTGTCTCATCCACAATTGATTATTTTTATCCTTTGATCTCGTTTGATTTCGACTCATTTCAAACTCCTCGAAATACTTGATCTCTTCTTTGATTTATATCTTCTGACTCTTTGACTTCCTTGCAATTATATCCTTCTCGATCTAATCTACCGTACCCCTTGCTTGTCATGACTGATAGAGGTTTGGAAGATGCTATACTATATACACTTTTGAGTAACTATATGGCTAGATGGATTACCTTGGCAGCTAATTAGGCGGTTGAGTCTATAATTGAATTCTGGGAAAGTACTAAATATTGCAGGTTGATGAACACCATATTTTTGAAAGATATAATTTTGCATGAATGATTAGTTAATTCAAAGTTGAGTAGTAATGATATATCAATTTCGAATGATAGTGAGAAAGATTACTTATACTCATATGGGAAAGACTGTTAGAAGTTGATTAATAAAATAAACTCGATGATCGATTTGAGAGGATGATTTAAAGTTTTGATTTGAGTTTTTTTTTTAAAAAAAATTTTTCTATGATTGGTTAGAGAGGATATAAAATCAACTTGATGATTAAAAATTTAAATATTCACATTGCTACATGAGATTTAAATTGGTTGATGATTTATGTTGGTTTCCAAAATAGAAGAATAATTTTTTTTTTAAATTTGAGGATAGATGATTGTAAATAGAAATAGTTAAGAGTTGCCTATGAGATTTATATTTCTTTAAAGATTGAATATTTTGACCTTGATGAAAAAAAGGGTTTATTTAAGAAGAATTTAGAAATTTGATGCATTTCATAAAGTGATTTAAAATTTGGAGTTGGGTAATTTTAATCTAAAAATTTTGAGGAGAAAAGGAAAGGATGTTTGTACTATAATAAAGTTTATTTCGAGGATCGATTTAGAAATTTGAGGTATTTTTTTCTTGTGATTGAATTTTGTTTGATGGAACAAATTTTGATTGAAAAAAAAAATTTGAGATTTAAATCTTTTTTTTAGATTGATAAATTTTTATTGAAGTTTCTTTTGGAAAAAAAAGAAGAAGAATTTAGTATTATGATAATATTTATCTCAGTGATTGATTTAAGTATTTTCATAAGAGAGTTACAATCTTTTATATTAGGTAAACTGAATTAAAGTTGAGGAAAAAAAAAGGGGGAAAAATAAAAGAGAGTTGGTGTGATGATAAAAGGATTGGTTGGGTATTTTAAAGTTATAATTATGATTATATGCGACGATCTTAAAGAGATTAAGGAAATTGGTGGATGATTGTTTTGATTTAAAGATTTTATACTGAAGGAATTTATGAAGAAATTTTATTTACAGGAATTTAATTTTTTTTTATCTTGATGATGAAATAAACATAGAGGATGTTACTCTAATGAGATAGAAGTGTCACACCTTAGTTGCCATATTTTTCATAGCCATGATAGTGATTATATGCAGTTATAGTTAAGTCAGACCCATGTGACTATGTCTTCTTCTTAAAATTTTATCATCCTTGTTCTCGACCCTAAACTAGTATCATGATTCCCTAATTGTTTAGAGCTATAGATGTCTATAAATTTTTCTTGACCATACCCCAAATCCGTCAACCAGTATATCTTCTCCTATATTTTAGTATTATATTATTAGTATTAATATTAGGAATATCTATTTAGTTGTTTGTTACTTTACCTGTAGACAATATTGGTTGATATTTTCTGTAATAAAAATTTTCCTTCACCTTTAGCTCATGCCCCGGTTGCCGAGCTAAATGCTATAAGGATTTTTTATTTATTATCTAATTAGTTTATTTTCTTTCCTGATTTACTATTTATCGTGCTGCATAATTCTAGTACTATCGATCCAAAATTTGTTTTCTTAAGCAATAATGGAAAGCAGATCATTACGTCTTATCCTTTTGAATAGACCAAAGGATTTTTTTTTCCTCTCATGTTAGGATTATTATTGCTTCTCTAGAAAATTCTATGTTGTTGCTACAATTTGGTAGGATAAACTTGCTTCCCTAAAGAGACAGTTAGAGGTACTAGTTCAATTCTTATAAGTTGGGTAGTATACCTTGTAGTCTAGCATCATACTTTTCTCAGGACCATTAAGAAATTATAGTTGGATAACACTGACTATATGTTGGTATAAGTATTTAGATTACCTAGACATAACTTTGTGGGTTCCTATCCCTAGCTCAACTAAGGTTAGAGATTCATAGGGCAACTAGAAAGGTCAAATCATTATTTGTGTTTGGACTTGAACTATCTTGTACTTTCTTTTCTTCTGTACGTTTATTTTTATCGTCTTGACTAATACTGCTGTTATAGCCTAGTTTTTACAAGCTTCTTCTTTTCTCAAGCTTGTTCTTGACACATATATTATTGGGTATACCCACTAAAATGTTGTCTAATCAGAATCGGTGCATGATGGTCTGGCCAACTAGTGCATGTGATTCGCTTTCCTATGATTATTTTATGCAGATGAAGATATAGTAAACTTGTCCTAGGATCTCATTTGCGACCGTTTGACAATTTTTTTTTCTTGAAACATTTATTCGCATTGGACCTTCAAATTTGTAATCGACCCCATCCCCCTTGAACTCTTCTTTATTCTGCGTCTTAGTATAGAATTTCTCTTTATAACCCTTTATTAGCTATGATTTATAGTAGAACCATCTTTCTACTAAGTCAGTTAAGTATACCTTGTATGATATCTTATTTTAGTAATACCCTTAGCACCCTAGTAGCCATCTTAGACTGATTTTAGTCGGACATTTAGCAAATAAAAGTTTTCCTATTATCCTTTCCTTGGTTCATATCATTTGATCCCTTACCATGACTTGGGTAATTGAAGCACAATATTAGGATTTTTCTTCCAATAATTGCACCATTATGATCTAGACAAACCGCACCATACACATGACATTTATGCCCACATAAACACACCTTTATGTGCTCTATTTTAATAACTCTACTTGCTTGACAAATCTTTCCCTTAGAATAGATTATTTGTGTCCTCTCCTTATCCTATTAGATTTGACCATGCAATATCGATCTATTCCCTGATCACTTGGAAATCCTATGACCTATGCCGGACCTAGAACATATTCTTGTAGGATATGATGCCAGTTTTGACCCCTCTATAAACCCCCAAGTATCGTTGTAAATTGTCTTGTTGAGTAAGTTACAATTTACATATTTACTTATCATTGATTTTCTTATTATTTCTTCGGTATTAGAATTATTTTTAAATTTCGAGGACGAAATTCTTATAAGTTGGGTAGATTGTAAACCCCCTGAATTTTCAGGGAATTTTTAAAATTATTATTATTATTATTATTATTTGAAGAATAGCTTGTTAATCTATTTATTTAAATAAATAAATAATTATTTCTAATCAGGGTTTAATTTATATTGTAAATATATATATAGATGCAAGATTACTAAATATTGTTATTTGTTAAATAAATGTTGTTACATTAATTATTAAATTATTTATAAACTCTAACCAAGTTTCATATAGATTTATTATTAGATTATATTTATATCAATAATTATATATATATATATATATAGTGTTATCATTCAATTGGTTTTATTTTTAGATTATATATATATCTATACTTATATAGATGTGGTGTTAAAATTCCTAGCAACCAAACCATTCCTTAAGTTTAACCCTAACTTAGGCCCAAACCCGATAGGCCAAACCGAACCCCAAACCCGTTAGGGTTCCTTGTATAAAGGATCACCCTCAACTTAGTATATATACATATAGTTATTCCTTGTGTAGGCTAAACCGAACCCTAATCTCAGATTTACTCATTTTAGCCGTCGCCACCACCATTGGAGCATAGCCGGCCATCCCCTAGTTACCCCCCCCCCGTCGGCCAAAGGATCCCGACGACCCTCCGGAGGAGCTCGAGGCCGCGAGATCGGGACTGCCGCGACTGCAGCGAACCGGGCGGCCACCACCGACCGCTACCACCGGCGCCACCGCGACCGGAGGGTTCGCCGTCGAGCCCTGCCTCGGCGAGGTACTGCCCCGACCCCCCACGTGTCCTCTTACACGTGTGATTAGGTTGAAACAATTAGGTTATTTGCATTGATGAATTAATTTGTGTGATTATGGCTGTGTTAATCATTAATTAATGATTAATTGATAGTAAAAAGTATCTAAATTATTAGCCTAATGATTAGAGTCATTAGTGTAGATCCTATATTAATTATGACAGATTTTTACACAATTATTAGTATTTATTAAACATTTAAAGGGAATGTATTACTGCAGTTTTTGTGCAATTTCCACAGTATTATATATTCTGTTTTTGATTTTTAGAATTTAATTCATCGGGAATTACTTGTTATGATCTATACATAATTTGTAGGTAATTATGTAATCTATTTACTGTTAAATTTTCAGGATTTAATAAATATTTTAGATATTTTAATTATATTTTAAACTGTGAATTACTGAATCTAAATGACTATTTATTTACACTGTTTCGGATTTTTATTAATTAATTCACTAAGAATTAATTAATGAGCTTTATACAAAACTTGTAAATAATAATTATGTCTATTTACTGTAAAATTTTCAGAATAAAATAATTATGTTTGTTATTTATTTTATATTAAATCAGTGTTAAATATTATTGATTATGTAATTAGTTCATTACTAGTTTTAATTTATATTAAATATAAATTATTATGGTAATGTTCATATAGTCACTGTTGGAAAAATGTTATTTTCTGTGAAATATGAATTTTCACAATTTATTAGTGAATTTTTAATATTTAATTCTAATTTTAATAGCTAAAATAGTAATTTTATATATGTAGTAGTTAAATGTTTTTAATTACTTATAATTAGGTAAATAATATTAAAATATTATTTACAGTAGGTTTATCATGGAAAAGTATTTTATAACCCAATTTAGATCTTTTTACTATTTATTAACTAGTATTTATAATTATTAGCACTAATCTAGTTATTAGATAGATTTTTATATTAAATAAAGAAAATCCTATTTATGGTTTCTTTGCAAATAATATATATATCTATTATTTCTGTCATTATTTAGCTTATTAGAATAAAAATGATTTTTCCTGGATACTTACAAATTTTGTTGGTATTATTAGGAAACTGTGAACGCTTGTGTTATTTAAATGATTAATTAATTAATTATAAGTAATTAATTAATTATTAGATATATATTAATTTTATTAATAATTTCAGAATATAAAATTATAGTAATAAGTATTTCATACTTATTATTGTATATTATTATTATTCATAATTATTGGTATTGATTAGCTAGTAATGATGGTTTGATATTAATTATTGATTAATTAGCAATTCAATATATGGTTTAATTTGGTTAATTAGTAATTAATTAAAGATAAATTTTGTTTAGGATTATTTGCTTCTCGGGACTCGGACTCTACTTTGGACCCAGATACTCAGTTGCTGGACACAGGCAAGTACACCTTGATTGATTGTATATTTTTGCAGTTAGTTTATGTTACCTAGTTACTTCTCAGTTGTGTGCACGCGTCTAGTAGTAGTGGACTTATCCCGTGTATTGTGAAGGTATGTGGTACCTTCTAGCCGGACACCGTATCATACACGATCACTACATGAGTGAGTTGAGAGCATGGATTTGTGTGTCGACTGATCATTGGCACGTGAGTTCGCGTCTGGTCTAGTGGTTGGTACATGTCTACTTATATATACTATGACGTCTTGCATATTATTTGTACCGCGTATACGGTACGGATATACATTGGGTGGGGAGAGTCTACTAGTGGTGTATGAGAATTTCTGTTTTCAATGGACGCTGGATGCTCGTAGCCCCTCGTTTCTCAAACCGTAGAACGCTTGGTGGCCGTTTCTTCTTCTTCTCCCCTCTCATGTGCCACTAGAGATGTCTCGAGTGCATTTTACACATAGATGGTTAGTTTACCTGTCGTATGTTGCATGATATATCCTGTCCTTGTTTGGTTGGGGAGATGTTATGTTACATTTTGTTCTAGTTATTTATTACTGCCCTGTACTATCATGCATGTCGATTTCTTGTGTACTTGTTACGTCCCTCTGAGGACCTGGCACCTTTTCCAGATTGGGATGAGCACAGGTACCGACGGACTACGGAGATTGGAGACTTTTGCTGACGAGGACTTCAATGTTGAGCCTCGTGAGTTTCTTGAGTTCTTAGGTGATTTCTGCTAGTGGCTATCTATTTCTTTTCTGGTTCAGTTGTACTCTTTTAGTAGTTCATTCATACATTTATTGGTGGATTATTTTCTACTAGTCATGAATTGTAGTTTGATTCAGAGTTATTTTTATTCCTTCCAGCTTTATTCTGTGATTTTTCCTGTAGATGAGATTAGTATTTACCTGCCTGTATTGTTATTTAGTTGTTACTTCAGCGTACTACAATCGAATCATAGTCCATTAAATTGGGTTTAGCTATGCTAGATTGTACAGCTGGCATGCCACGTGTTCCCAATCCGATTATTTGGAACTGGGGCGTGACAAATAGTTCGAGGATAATGATCGAACTTGATCTTGAATATTGAGGAGATTATCCAGTTCGGACAGTAGCATTAGTCGTACGACTCAAAATTCGTTGCACATGAAGATCGTCAGGTTACGCATATCATCGATGGTATTGAGGCATATCAAAGATCGATATGCAATAACTTATGGGTACTCTAATTTGAGGAATGATGATCGTGCAAGTGTTATTATTCTGATGGATGCTATACTTAGGATTTTGATTGAAATGAATGTTGGATGAAAAAATCGTGTTTTGATGGTTGCGTTGATAACCACAACGTTGACGATCTTGTCTTGCACGAGCGCAACTCCAGCCCCACACATGCGTCACGTCGAATTTGGGGTGATTGTTCCGCGTGAGCGCTGACATGGTGATTCATATCGCGGGAATGATCGAACTCAGAAAATCAAGGCATGGCAATTTGGATTGCTTCAACTTGTGGTTTAATGCGAAGGTAAATTCAAGGATTGTTGGATTGGTAATTGATGATTAAGTAATTTTGAGGATTAAGTAGATCCAATCTGTGCATCAAAAACAAATTAGTCTAGACTCAAAATAAGAGTTACGTCCCGATGAGGATGATTATCACGCGGGAGCGTTGTATGGTGATTTTATGTCCACCGTGGATAATCGGACTCGCGTGAGATTGGGACGTGACATATTGTTAAGTCAGACGACCTCATGTTCGAATACGTGAATTATGAAAGAATGACTTAGGAGATATGGAATGAGAATTATGGTTAGCGACAAATTGTGTCATAGCGTGCTTGACTTGGTAGGAATGGATCGGTAAATTATATCGAATATATTTGAAGAGATAGACTATGTGAATTATAAATTTGGGCATGCGATAGCGATATACAAGAGAATTGGTTAGCAGAACTTAAAATAGGAGGCTTTGCTAAATGACTCGGACCCCTGGACTAAACGTTACGAATGCGAATAGGAACAATTTATGTTCGAAGTTTAGAAATCGGAGTGATGCGAGCTTGGATAAAAAAAATCCCGTACTATCAACTTTGGTTTGACCTTAGGATGGGTTAGTGTTGATATTATTGTTTGGGAACTGTGATTCAATACTGACAATTAACTTTAGCCTGGAGAGATGGCCTAGCAGTTAGGCAAGACGTCCATGTTGCGAGCGTTAGCATCGGTACGAGTGATCTTGAGGATTGATTAGTTTGGATGTTGGTGTTGATGAATGGAATGATTCAAGAGTGTCACGACCCGCTCCCGAATAATCGGACACGAGTCGGACACGCCCAGCCTTCGTCGTTAGACACGACGAAGTAAGCTGTACCAAACTAGGGAAAACTAACCAGATAAACATGAAAGTATATAATCACAGCATCTAAAAACGTATCCCAGAATGATCACCATAATCCACAATTCTATGTATGTAAATGTACGAGTCATCAAGAATGAAATGTACATGAATCCTAAAGACAATATCTAAAAGTAAAGCTAACAGTCTAAACCTGAAACCTCAAGGTAAGTCATGACCATCCTGCTCAGCTAAGATCCCGGGCTCTGGCCCATATGGTAGAATGATATCCTGCAAGAATACCTGTAACTTATCCAATCAGGAGCGGAGCAAAGTACAGTTCTAGGTAATGAAACATGAACATGATATGAACAGGGTACAGGAGTACAGGAAAATGAAATACAAGAATGAACATGAAAGTACAGGATAGTACAGGAAAAGTACAGGAACTATAGTACATGAATGTAAAGTACAGGAACATATAAGTACAGGAATGAAACTATAATCTGAAGTACCAGACATGACAAGTGCACAATATCGAAATACATCTAGTCCATGTGACCGGCTGGGGTAGTACAGGAGCATGCACAGGAGTACATAAATGGTACGACTTAGGACCCGCGTGCACAGTGCGAGGCCTAAGCTAGGTACAGGAATATATAGTAACCGGGATTGGTCACATGGCTAGTGTATTTCCCCACCCGACACTAATAAGTACAAGAACAAGAGTACAGGAGTACATGATATCGTGCCATGACGTGTCACAAGAAAGGGTACAGAATGTAAATGCAAAACCATAGAAAAGTACTTGCCTTTGCTCCGGGAAAGTACAAGTAGGCAAAAGAGCTGGATGATCTCCTGTATGTAATAATGATGTGTACAAGTTGGTTAATAACTGCTAATTCTAAATGGTTTATCAAAAGATTCTAATCCTGATTTAAACATATTATTCAAACCTTCTACTCAACCTATCCTTTAACCACTACTCCAAGTCTAAATACAAAAGATCCTTAATATCATACTCAAAATACAACTCCTACAATTATACTTAAAACATTAATTAAACTATTCTTAGAAAAGAGGGTAGCTATATAATTGAGATAGAGATTTCAATACAATCAAGTTATTAGTCTAGAGGAAAAATATACTTATCTCATAAGTGTTCACTAGGAATGAGCTAACCTATGCATTGTTCCCAGGTTT
Organism: Iris pallida; assembly: GCA_029216955.1. Lineage (NCBI taxonomy): Eukaryota > Viridiplantae > Streptophyta > Magnoliopsida > Asparagales > Iridaceae > Iris > Iris pallida. The sequence goes on along the minus strand of JANAVB010012313.1, from coordinate 23,530 downwards.
TCTAAACTAGAGGAAATCAATGAATCTAACAAGTGATTTCAATTTTCTGTCAACAGTTAAAGAGCTTTGAATTAATCAAAGAAAGGCCATCCCAAATACTGAAACTCAATTGAACTGAAATCAAAGGAAGAACATCTCAGATTTCAATGATAAACTGAACTAATGTCCAGACTTCTGAACAACTGGAATGTCCAGGTTCTTCCAAGGTCACAAGGGATAAATCTAATTAGGACTGAAACCCATAACTCTTCTACAGTCATCCTTCCCCCAGGACTTGACAGTGCACACTTCTATAACACAGTTCATAAGTGTATATGAGAATTGATATCAGATTCCAGGAAGGAATCATCATGTTGAAAACCCAATATTTCACATGACTCCAACCCCAAATACTAAAACAAATTAACTCCCAGTTCAATATCAGCCAACCAAACATACTAATCAATTTGTTCCATCCTGCTGCCAGGGTCCCTAGGTGAAAGCCAAAATAGAGCTATACAATATAGAGCTATAGATGTAGAGCCAACTGCTATGCCCAGGTCCAAGGATCCCAGGTTACTGCAGTCTATATGGACTGAAATCATGAGAAGTGATCTCAGGTTATGCTGAAATTCCAAGTAGGTTCTCAGATATTACATGTAATCCCAGGCAGTCCAAAAAGTTCAGGACTTAAAACAGTTAACTGAGTAATGCTCAGTTAGGCCCAATCCTGAGGATTAATACCTCCCTTCAGTAATATGTTAGACCAAAAAGGTAATTGAATGATAGGCTGATCAGGAACCTGGAATACTGAATGGAAAAATACAATATGGATTTCCAGGTTTCTTCCATTCACTGAGATGTGAATCCATCCTCTATGCACCCAATGTAGTTCCTGCTCTGACCTTCTACCAACTTATGAAATTAACAGTTATCAGGACTTCAACAGTCCCAAACCTGGTTATAACAACCTATATCCCACTCACAGGTAACAAAAGAGTTTTAAAGCCAAGATGGGAAATACTTGACTGTTCAATTGGCTTGCTTATACGAGCATTAGACTGACAGGGTTATCCTTCCCAAACTCATATCCTCATTTACTGATGGTCTAAAGAAAAGTAAGAGCTATCAGAACATGAAAATACATAAGTCCCCAATGGAAAGATATACTCACAGTTCAATGATATGCGCTGGTGCATTCATTCCTGTTTGGACTAAATAAACAATGGGAACAACTTGGTATATTAATCCCCAAGTTCACAGGGAAAAAAGTCTGAAACTCAAGTCAAAGTAATGAATAGTTCACACTTCCAGTTAGCATTGATCCCAACAAGGCATCCCAAAGCAATAGGTGAAACCAAACCATGATTCCAACAGGACATTAAAGTTCCAGGTCAGCTGGACTCCTATTCCCAGTTCAAATCAATTCATTGCTCAGAAAAAATAAATTCGAATATGATGATATGGCTTGTACATTCCTCAAACCACCATTGGCTCAACTGGGAACCAGTCTCAGTTTCACTGAGACTTTTCCTAGTTGACTGAGATGAAGTTCAAGGCCAACGTGCCAATCTCATCACTACTCGAATCAATAAGAGCCTCACAAAACATATAGGTCAAATAAGTTCACAGGTTTTCTAATACAATGCCAACCCAAGTTAACATTCCCAAAACAAATTTAGAATAATAGGGAATGGCACCCTGACATCCCGATACTCAATTTTTTTAGTTCCAGTCACCAACTCGATTGGAACAGAGTAGACAGAGATACCCAGATGATACTCCCAAGTTCATAAAACCATCTCTGCTATTCTGAGATGTATAGGCATTCGAAAAGGAAAATTAGAGAGGTAAGTTGGAATTTACCTCTAAGTGTTCCACAATGTAGAGACTGAATCAGTGAGCAAGGGCCTGATTCAAAACAACACAATAAACAACAATTTCCCAACCCCATTTAGATTAATTAGGAAAGTATTGATACTCACCAACTCAGTTCCTACACTGCCATAAATCGAAGATCAAATGCCCTGTTCACTTGGAACAACCACTCTAGATCACACAATGTACAAATTATTAGCTCTATGATTTATGATAGGAAAAATTTGCAGAGTTATGCACTCTAAATTTAAAGGAGATCCTCATCTTGATTCCTTGACCAGAGTCGAATTAAGGACAGATTTGGAAGAATGTGAGTGAAACTTCAAGATGGAATCGACATGCTCGATCAGGATCTGTTCGTGACCGATTTAGATCATTGAGACAAACAATCGAACACCTCATGATCAGAATTTGTGAAACTATTCATGAATGATTGATCAAAAGAACGATCGATCAAATGTTCAGGAATCGATCCATTCCAACTCACGATCAGAGTTCGAGCAACAACTCCCGAGTTGAAACCGATCAGTCCAACCATTGATTCGATCCAATTCAAATTTCGAAATGATCAAGAGATGAAGGGATCAGAATTTCTTACTGAGGTTGACATCATTGGCTCCATTGATGGCTCGAACCTCAGAGCTACCATCGCCATGGCTGTCCAGAGCGAGCTCGAAGGAGATGAAATTGGAGAAGAGGAATTTGTTGCTCAGCTAAGGGAAGGCAACCCACTTAAATAGGTGGCTAGGTAGCGTGAGCATGAGGCCAATCTTGGCGGAAAAATCCTTCCCTCCACCCTGGCAGTCGGTTAGAGCACATGGCTCTTGGCCATGGCCGTTAGAGCATCAGAAATTCGAAAGGAGGAACAAACAAAGTCTCAGTGAACTGAGAATAATCCCTTTCTTATAGGATTGATATCTGGGTTTGGGCTTCAGGGTCGGCCCAACCCATAGGAGAATTAAAACCCAAAAACCTAAAGGAAAATAATAATTAGGCTTGCACAATAACTTTAAAAAAAATTCCAATTCATAATAAAAAAATACTATATTAGAAAGGTGGAGTTACAAATATTCCCCCCTCAGAAAATTTCGTCCTCGAAATTTAATGACCAAAACAATCTCCGCAACTCTCAAAAGATCCAAACACCAGTTATTATTGAAAATAGAATTTCAAAAGAGATAGAGTACAATCAATCGAATAGAATGGGATAGCGCTCCCGCATCTCGTCCTCGCGCTCCCATGTGGACTCTCCCGGAGAGTGGTGTCTCCACATGACGCGGACAAGAGAAATAGTCTGGTTCCGCCAGTGTTTCTCCTCCGGTCCAGGATCTCTACTGGCTGCTCCGCGTAAGTCAATCTCGGGCCCACCTCCAGCTCGGAATAGTCCACCACATGGCTCGGGTCTGGAATGTAGCGTCGAAGCTGAGATACGTGGAAGACGTCATGCACTCCCTCCAAGCTAGCTGGAAGCGCCAGTCGATACGCCACCTCGCCAATCCGGGCCGTCACGTCGAAAGGTCCGATGAATCTCGGACTGAGCTTCCCGCCTCTGCCAAAACGAATGGTGCCTCTGGTCGATGAGATTCTTCAGGAATCACTCTGCTTCTAGCTGCGAACTCCGGTGACCATCTGTTGTTGTCCGCCTAGTACTTCTGTCGATCCACGACGCTCTGAGCCTTGAGTCCAAGTACACATAAGAAGTTTGGGATATCACGCTTTGACAAGGATCGAGGATCAATAGTCACGAAGTGGAAGAAATTTCAATTACAACTTAGAGGAGCAACATCATGAAGACACAAATATTAAGTACGATCAAAAATTGATAGTTTAACACAGGTGGTAGCACAAGGTAGGAAAATCATGGTCAGACATGATTTAAGATCAAAATTTAGACAAGACACAAATAAGTATGGAATCGAAACCTGGCAATGTATAATTTGAGGAAATCAATGATCTAACGATACAATACTAGAAGGTAATTGGCAATGGTTGATTTGAGGAACGTACGAAATAATCAGGAGATACAATATCAAATCAGGGTGAACATGCAAGGATTTGTGATTCTCGAAAACCAATAATCATATGAAAAGGGATTATAGTCTCCAGAATATCCAAGAACATTGGTATCTGAAATCACTTTGCTTAGAATCCCTACCCCGCCAGTATGTATCTGACTGCAGTGGACTTTCGGCTCCGTGACTCAAATAACAATATGTCTCCAAATACTCTATCAACCTTATCCATTTTCCAACAATCATTGACGAAACAACCCAAGAGATCAAGATATGAAGAATATGACAAGTCTCGACAATCCTCGAAAACCTATGGGTGTCTGAAATCACTTCGACTTAGAGTTCCTGCCTCGCCAGTGCGCTACTGGCTGCAGTGAACCCTCAGTCTCCATAACCAGCTAATGGCTGCAGCGCGCAACTGTCATGCCATAGTAGGTCATCGAATAGCCTCTCGACTTTATCCCTAGGAATTTCAAAAGAGTTTCAAGAAATTCAAAATGAGTTTCAATAGTCCAAGTCATGAAGATGGTAAAGTTACCTGACTGTTAGAATACAAGGATTTATTAGGTACTAAGAGACAACAATGGATCCAATCAGTGAATACAAAAGGGCAACCAGGGAGATTTAAAATTTCAGACGGGGAACGAAGTTTCAAATTATAACAGAATTTCAACTGATATCTAGAATGGTAACAAGATTCCATAGGTGGGACGTTATCCCGAAAGAATAACAGAGTCTCGAAGAATAAACTGAGGCAAGTTATTAGATAGGAGACAAGATCGAAACAAAAATAGTGGACCAACAACTCTCGACTAGAAAATCAAAGTCATGAATGAGGAAACAAGTCTCGAATAGGAAACGAAATCTTCAAAACCCTCAAAGGTATCCTCAACAATGTCCTAAATAGGACGAAGCACAAATAATGCTTCGAATGAGGAACAGGGTTTCGAAATAAATCTCGAGTAGGAATTAAATCTTAATTAACACGAAGTTTGATAAAAGAACAAAATTTACAATTAGGAGCCATCACTAGGAAACAAGGTCATGGATTTCAAACAAATATCGAATTGTAGGTCTGAAACAAGTTTGTCGAATATGAAACAATATCTTGAAATAAGTTTCGAACATCAATCAAGCTTTCCAAAATAGAAACAAGAAGTTTCAAAAAAATGATCAATGTGTTAGGAGGAATTTAAGGGGAGACTGGATTACTAATCAAGATACATGGTTTCCCAACCATGCAAAAGAAATCTTCTGTCTTCAGTCTATCTTCAGTGTTCTTCCGGGACTGGAATCTCTTCAACCTTCTTCAACTGTCCTGTCGTAGGCCGGTCCTTGCGGTAGTGCTCCATGTGGTTGCTGATTCTGAAAAGGTGGTTCCCTTTTTGTAGTCTGATGCTCCTTGCGCTTGTTCTCGGGCAGTGTGATCAACGTTCTCCAGCAGTCCTTGACTTGGTGGGCAGGCGATCCGTAGTACAGTATAGCCTCCGTCTTTTGCGGCATTCTTTATAGTGGCATCCTGAGAGGTGGCAGAAATTGTAAATGATCGTCGGCTGGATCTGAATCTGGATCTTCCGCTGGGGCTGAAGTGCAGGGCTCTGGCAGGAATATATGGCTGCTGGCGTGCTGGCTGCTGAGATCTGCTCCTAATGATGCGACTGGTGTGTGACCGAAGAAACGCTGACTGAGTGTTGTGACGCTTTGCGGGTCCAGGGTAGTTGTTGTCTTCGTCATAAGTCTTCATGTCGCTCCTGGGCTTTAGCTTCCCATCTTGTTGTATGTGCTACGAGCTGGATCTTCCGGTTGGTGACTTCAATCTTCAGAGGAGTCGGGTTCTCAGGGACTTGAATGATCTTCAGTTGCGACTCCAGGTTCTCGATCTGCTCCTCGATGCAAGATACGTGCTCGGTGTCGGAGAAGTCCAAAGGTCTGGGAGTCTGGAAAGCAGAAGTCTTTTCTGGCTCGAGAAGTGCATGCACAAGTCTGGCTTGGAAAATGACGGCTTGCTCTCTCTGGGTATCAAGGAACTCTTCAATCATCTTCGTCAACCACGTACTACCCATGGGGATAGTAGAGCGATAAACGTAGTGGAAGCTCGGAACCGTCAAGTGCAGGTGAATTGACAGTTCTGGTGTCGCATGCTTTTGAACTATCTGCAAAACAGAAAACTGTTAAAATAATCTAGACCTACATACAACAAGTGTTTATAGAATATTAAAATACCTGATACACCTGATATACCTGATATACCCTTATTTTCCGATTTTCTATGCTGTGATCAAGTTCCCCTAGTGTAATCAAGTCCTCCAATAGTACGCTAAGTCCTAGGTACCATTAGGATGGACCTGCATGGGCCACCACTAAAAACATGTCACGACCCGCTCCCGAATAATCGGACACGAGTCGGACACGCCCAGCCTTCGTCGTTAGACACGACGAAGTAAGCTGTACCAAACTAGGGAAAACTAACCAGATAAACATGAAAGTATAATCACAGCATCTAAAAACGTATCCCAGAATGATCACCATAATCCACAATTCTATGTATGTAAATGTACGAGTCATCAAGAATGAAATGTACATGAATCTAAAGACAATATCTAAAAGTAAAGCTAACAGTCTAAACCTGAAACCTCAAGGTAAGTCATGACCATCCTGCTCAGCTAAGATCCGGGCTCTGGCCCATATGGTAGAATGATATCCTGCAAGAATACCTGCAACTTATCCATCAGGAGCGGAGCAAAGTACAGTTCTAGGTAATGAAACATGAACATGATATGAACAGGGTACAGGAGTACAGGAAAATGAAATACAGAATGAACATGAAAGTACAGGATAGTACAGGAATAAGTACAGGAACTATAGTACATGAATGTAAAGTACAGGAACATATAAAGTACAGGAATGAAACTATAATCCTGAAGTACCAGACATGACAAGTGCACAATATCGAAATACATCTAGTCCATGTGACCGGCTGGGGTGAGTACAGGAGCATGCACAGGAGTACATGAATATGGTACGACTTAGGACCCGCGTGCACAGTGCGAGGCCTAAGCTAGGTACAGGAATATATAGTAACCGGGATTGGTCACATGGCTAGTGTATTTCCCCACCCGACACTAATAAGTACAAGAACAAGGTACAGGAGTACAGGAGTACATGATATCGTGCCATGACGTGTCACAAGAAAGGGTACAGAATGTAAATGCAAAACCATAGAAAAGTACTTGCCTTTGCTCCGGGAAAGTACAAGTAGGCAAAAGAGCTGGATGATCTCCTGTATGTAATAATGATGTGTACAAGTTGGTTAATAACTGCTAATTCTAAATGGTTTATCAAAAGATTCTAATCCTGATTTAAACATATTATTCAAACCTTCTACTCAACCTATCCTTTAACCACTACTCCAAGTCTAAATACAAAAGATCCTTAATATCATACTCAAAATACAACTCCTACAATTATACTTAAAACATTAATTAAACTATTCTTAGAAAAGAGGGTAGCTATATAATTGAGATAGAGATTTCAATACAATCAAGTTATTAGTCTAGAGGAAAAATATACTTATCTCATAAGTGTTCACTAGGAATGACCTGCATTGTTCCCAGGTTTTCTAAACTAGAGGAAATCAATGAATCTAACAAGTGATTTCAATTTTCTGTCAACAGTTAAAGAGCTTTGAATTAATCAAAGAAAGGCCATCCCAAATACTGAAACTCAATTGAACTGAAATCAAAGGAAGAACATCTCAGATTTCAATGATAAACTGAACTAATGTCCAGACTTCTGAACAACTGGAATGTCCAGGTTCTTCCAAGGTCACAAGGGATAAATCTAATTAGGACTGAAACCCATAACTCTTCTACAGTCATCCTTCCCCCAGGACTTGACAGTGCACACTTCTATAACACAGTTCATAAGTGTATATGAGAATTGATATCAGATTCCAGGAAGGAATCATCATGTTGAAAACCCAATATTTCACATGACTCCAACCCCAAATACTAAAACAAATTAACTCCCAGTTCAATATCAGCCAACCAAACATACTAATCAATTTGTTCCATCCTGCTGCCAGGGTCCCTAGGTGAAAGCCAAAATAGAGCTATACAATATAGAGCTATAGATGTAGAGCCAACTGCTATGCCCAGGTCCAAGGATCCCAGGTTACTGCAGTCTATATGGACTGAAATCATGAGAAGTGATCTCAGGTTATGCTGAAATTCCAAGTAGGTTCTCAGATATTACATGTAATCCCAGGCAGTCCAAAAAGTTCAGGACTTAAAACAGTTAACTGAGTAATGCTCAGTTAGGCCCAATCCTGAGGATTAATACCTCCCTTCAGTAATATGTTAGACCAAAAAGGTAATTGAATGATAGGCTGATCAGGAACCTGGAATACTGAATGGAAAAATACAATATGGATTTCCAGGTTTCTTCCATTCACTGAGATGTGAATCCATCCTCTATGCACCCAATGTAGTTCCTGCTCTGACCTTCTACCAACTTATGAAATTAACAGTTATCAGGACTTCAACAGTCCCAAACCTGGTTATAACAACCTATATCCCACTCACAGGTAACAAAAGAGTTTTAAAGCCAAGATGGGAAATACTTGACTGTTCAATTGGCTTGCTTATACGAGCATTAGACTGACAGGGTTATCCTTCCCAAACTCATATCCTCATTTACTGATGGTCTAAAGAAAAGTAAGAGCTATCAGAACATGAAAATACATAAGTCCCCAATGGAAAGATATACTCACAGTTCAATGATATGCGCTGGTGCATTCATTCCTGTTTGGACTAAATAAACAATGGGAACAACTTGGTATATTAATCCCCAAGTTCACAGGGAAAAAAGTCTGAAACTCAAGTCAAAGTAATGAATAGTTCACACTTCCAGTTAGCATTGATCCCAACAAGGCATCCCAAAGCAATAGGTGAAACCAAACCATGATTCCAACAGGACATTAAAGTTCCAGGTCAGCTGGACTCCTATTCCCAGTTCAAATCAATTCATTGCTCAGAAAAAATAAATTCGAATATGATGATATGGCTTGTACATTCCTCAAACCCACCCTTGGCTCAACTGGGAACCAGTCTCAGTTTCACTGAGACTTCTTCCTAGTTGACTGAGATGAAGTTCAAGGCCAACGTGCCAATCTCATCACTACTCGAATCAATAAGAGCCTCACAAAACATATAGGTCCAAATAAGTTCACAGGTTTTCTAATACAATGCCAACCCAAGTTAACATTCCCAAAACAAATTTAGAATAATAGGGAATGGCACCCTGACATCCCGATACTCAATTTTTTTAGTTCCAGTCACCAACTCGATTGGAACAGAGTAGACAGAGATACCCAGATGATACTCCCAAGTTCACATAAAACCATCTCTGCTATTCTGAGATGTATAGGCATTCGAAAAGGAAAATTAGAGAGGTAAGTTGGAATTTACCTCTAAGTGTTCCACAATGTAGAGACTGAATCAGTGAGCAAGGGCCTGATTCAAAACAACACAATAAACAACAATTTCCCAACCCCATTTAGATTAATTAGGAAAGTATTGATACTCACCAACTCAGTTCCTATACTGCCATAAATCGAAGATCAAATGCCCTGTTCACTTGGAACAACCACTCTAGATCACACAATGTACAAATTATTAGCTCTATGATTTATGATAGGAAAAATTTGCAGAGTTATGCACTCTAAATTTAAAGGAGATCCTCATCTTGATTCCTTGACCAGAGTCGAATTAAGGACAGATTTGGAAGAATGTGAGTGAAACTTCAAGATGGAATCGACATGCTCGATCAGGATCTGTTCGTGACCGATTTAGATCATTGAGACAAACAATCGAACACCTCATGATCAGAATTTGTGAAACTATTCATGAATGATTGATCAAAAGAACGATCGATCAAATGTTCAGGAATCGATCCATTCCAACTCACGATCAGAGTTCGAGCAACAACTCCGAGTTGAAACCGATCAGTCCAACCATTGATTCGATCCAATTCAAATTTCGAAATGATCAAGAGATGAAGGGATCAGAATTTCTTACTGAGGTTGCACATCATTGGCTCCATTGATGGCTCGAACCTCAGAGCTACCATCGCCATGGCTGTCCAGAGCGAGCTCGAAGGAGATGAAATTGGAGAAGAGGAATTTGTTGCTCAGCTAAGGGAAGGCAACCCACTTAAATAGGTGGCTAGGTAGCGTGAGCATGAGGCCAATCTTGGCGGGAAAAATCCTTCCCTCCACCCTGGCAGTCGGTTAGAGCACATGGCTCTTGGCCATGGCCGTTAGAGCATCAGAAATTCGAAAGGAGGAACAAACAAAGTCTCAGTGAACTGAGAATAATCCCTTTCTTATAGGATTGATATCTGGGTTTGGGCTTCAGGGTCGGCCCAACCCATAGGAGAATTAAAACCCAAAAACCTAAAGGAAAATAATAATTAGGCTTGCACAATAACTTTAAAAAAAAATTCCAATTCATAATAAAAAAAATACTATATTAGAAAGGTGGAGTTACAAAGAGTATGAGAATACCACTCATGAGCCTCGGCTGAAATGCATATATATCAGGGACGCTCGAATATGTGCACGATCCGACTCGAGTAAAAATAGCAGAATTCTCTATCACGAGGCTTGGTTGAAATGTATGTATTTTGGGGATGCCTAAAATATGTGCACGATCCAACTAAGTGATGCATTGAATTCAAAGTGAGACTAAAGGAATGGAAGAGTATAGAGGGTTTCAAGGAAAAGATTGAGGGTAGTGCAATCGTTGCTCGGATTGAAGAAACACATAGGAGTAGTGTGTGCGAAAGTTATTGAATGTTGGATAAAGTGATGAGTCGATGAGTAAATACTCAGTTAGTTTTAAGGACGAAACTTTTTCTGAGTGGTGTGATGTAGTGCCCCGTCCTGCTCTGTCAATCAGAGGAATCGAAATGCCGACGGCGTTCGAATATAGCCATGCAACGGCTTGCTCGAAGACCCGCACGGTCGAGGTGACTCCTTGTTCAGGTGAGTGGCTTCGGTAAACTTGCCTCAGTTTGGCCTTCGTACTAATAAAACAAAAGTTTTCAAATGCACAAGTAGGCTTGATAATAAAAGAGACGAATCCACATAGTTAAGGAAATAATCCCAACTTGGGTCCAACTGAGTTAGAACATAGAAAAAGGTCCCACGGTCGGCTTAGAAGTGTTGCACGATGGCTTTCAAAATGACACTCGGTCCTTCATCTTATGGCTTGGAAGAAGAAAAGTTGGTCTTTGCCACAAAGCTATGAATTAGCCTAAGTCATAGGCATCGCCCGTATAAATATTTGATAAAGCATGCATGATTCCAGCGTCTAGGGTTTGGCATAGCCTTTGTTCGTCCCACGAGTTAAGCTGTATCGCACGGCTTGTGGCATAAGTCTAGGCACCGAAAGAACTTGGTTGTTCAAAGTCGAACGCGTGTATGGCACGTTCCCACGATGCAAGGCTTGATACAGTCTTTGCTCGTCAAGTTGATGCAGGATTGAGTTAGGCAAAGTTATGTTAGGCTATTGGAGTCGTAGTAAGCACGGTCCTACGAGTTCTACGGCTGGGTAAAACACATAGTCCTATGGTCATAAAGCTCATCATATGGAGTATGAGTTGGGCGGTAGTGTCGTATAGAACATAAGTTGGCTTAAGGCATGATGTCACGGACTTAGTATTTTATTGCACGAGCCACGGTTGATTCATTTGAGTTTGGAAAAAGGGCTATCAAATAAGGTGTTCCTGAGTTGAGTAAAAATGATAGGGCAACATGAAAGAATACTCGCGACCATGGGTCGTCGAGGCGGTCTCAAATGCTAGAAGTCTTAAACTTGGTCTTGAAGAGATGGTAACACTAGAAGAAGAATGACTGTGTAAGACGTTAGTTAGAGTCGTGTCTTGCATGGTTATTTGGACAACTTGTCGACAAGGGCGATTGTTTCCTCGGAATGACAACCTGGGGACACAGGATCATTCCGGCCTAGGAGGAACAGGTATAGCTAATGTTGTAGGCAACCAGGTATTCGGTGGACGGTCATTGGGGCTCGCTACTTGCTTTGGCTGGGCCATCCTATACCTAGCTATGTCCAGGTATGGCTTGTGATGCCAGTAACCCTTCATATAGATGAGTCGACATATAGCGACAATCCACATAAATGCCTTTGGATTGAGTCGAGTATAGTGTGCACGGTATCAATAAGTCGATTTGAGTGTGTGTACGATAAGAACACAATGTTTGGACCTAAGATTTGGCTACAATGCAGACACATGCTTCGGTACGGGATGTGGCATCGAGTATTAAGTTGTTGGAATAGAGTTGCATAAGTTGGATTTGAGTCATTTCGAGTTTAAGTCAGGAAGCGTCGAAGGGCAAAGTTGGTTAAATGACACATAGTTCACAAATCTTGATCGAGTCAGTTGATGATTAAAGCAAAAGGGCCGCGAGGCGACAATATGGTTAAGTCACACTGAGTTGTGAGGCACGGCCTGAATATGGACACACAAATAGCTCTCATGATACGACCATGATGTTAGTACAATGGACTTGTAGCACGGTCATATAGAAATTGGGTACTATCATGTAGTTGCATATCTGAGTATGGGCCGAAAGGCAAGTACGACTTGATAAGTTGACGTCGTTGACACGAAAAGGGTCTAGAGACAAAGTATAAGTAAGATGATGGTGCAAGGCACGGGGATTGACTAGAGACACAAAAATAGGCCGATAGTCTATGTCCTAAAACTGATCCTAAGGCAATAGTAGATAGACAATCATAAGGGGACTATGTTACACAAAAGTAAATGAACGTGTTGGTTTGGTATGGATGGGCGAGGAGCTCACTCCACCAGTACAGTTGAGCACTGACACCCACACAGTATTTCATGTGCAGGCTCAGGTAGAAGATCGTTGGCACGGAGCTCGCTTGGATGCGTCGAGGCACGGAGTTCTTTGGCGTTCCGAGGCGCACGACCACTTGGAGTCTGAACTTATACGGAACATAATGTATGGACGTCGCCTATTTGAAGCATCCGCTGGCTTATCAAATTGTATTGAGAGAAGAGAGAGCAGAGTGACTTATATTATGAGAAGAGTGAGCTTGAGTGATTGTAATCTTGGCCTCGTGTCCACCTATGTAATCTTGTTTCAATATCAATAAAGAGCTATTTGCATGATTTGTATTTTGTTTCAAGTTTTTGCTAGTATTAAACAATATTTCTGCTTGGGACTTCTGTACGATGACCTCGTCGCTTAGCCTGTAATCGGCCGTTGTGGAACCCGTCTTGCGTGAGCATAATCTAGGCTCACGCGGCATCACGACTTAGCAAGGACGATCGGTCCTACGGGACCGGGACGTGACATCGGCCGTCCCGTGAGGCTCGAGAGCGCACGAAGTGCACGAGGCATACTTGTGGGGCTATGATGAAAAAGTCAGTACGGACAAGATCTGCACGAAGAGTGTGAAGCGACATGACGACCGGCTAAAAATCGTGTGCGGAGAGATACACGATTTAACTGAGCCCGCACATGCTGAAAAAAATTATATATATATATATATATATATATATATATATAATATATATATATATATATATATATATATATATATATATATATAGGAAAAAAAGGAAAATCAAAACCTCATCTCGTGAGATTTAGAAAATCTCACGAGGTGAAGATTCCCACAAGACCCAACCTTGTATATAACAGCAACTATATAACAGAGAGGAAAGAGAGAGAAATCTCTCAAAACCTTAAACCCTAGCACCCCGAAGCCCTAGGTGAATGACCCTGATATGCGGGCACTGTCCACGACCGTCTGGAAACCGTCGGAGGTCGATCGAACGCACGACAGCATGCCACAGCAGCAACAACATTCACCTCGAGGTACCCCTGTTTTGACCTAAATTTCTCCTTCTAGGATCAGCCGATTTTCATTCTATAAATTTTCAAGCAAGGCCTAGTTGACCCTCTCAAAACCTATTCAAATAGATCGATTTACTTTTCCCTAAATAATTTGTAAAAAATCTTGAAAGATTAAGACAATTTACCAAAAAATGAATACCAAAACTGTTTTAGAACCCTATTTGAAAGTCATTTTTGGGACGATGGATCGACGAACATAAAAATCTATTTGAAGACAGTTGTAGACAGCCTATACACCTTCAAAACCTTTTTTTGTAGATTTGGATTTCGTCGTCTGTGCGTTGAGAAATGGGATTTCCAAAACCGAAAAAATAGTTTTCAAAATAGAGAATTTATAGAAATTTTCCCGGTACGGGATCCGTCCCAAAAAATAGGGCAACTTCGTCATAATCCAAAGGCATTGAAAGGTGTGTATAGATATTGCAGACGTGTTGGCTTTCACGGAACTCGAATTGGTTGGTGTGTGCACGACAAATTCGAGACATATCGGTCGAAGAACGCCGCATCAACTACTTTGCAAAATTTCCAATTACTTCGTACACGTTCGTCACATCGTGACGAACTTGCGCCACTAGACTCGTATCATTTTTCTGATCATGTGAGCCAAGTTTGACCCGATTCTGAGAAGGTCGACCAGAACACTATTTTGGCAGGCCCACGATCCGGATGAACAAGCAATTTTGTGCACGGGTCATCGAATCCAAATATGGACATACCGTTGAATTCGTATCAAAAAATAGAACTCGTAGATATATAATGTGTTGACTTTAAAGACCATAGGTTCTGACACATTTTTTGGTGCAAAGCGGGTCCAACGACGGACACTGTTTTGATCCAAAATTATCGTTTTGCCCCTGTGTCTGGGATTAGACTTATGGGTATTCAAATTAATTAGATATTTTTCTTATGCCAAAAACATTGGTGATATCTCTTTCAGCATCCGGGGACGTTTGTGAAAGTTCAACTTTCGTGGCTCACTAATTTGACTAGTTGCTTATTTGGATGTGAAAGATTCTACACCAAGCAAGTAAACCTTGTCGAAATTTACAGTATTTACATATTTCTTATATTGGTGTTACTTTTCTATCTTCTTGATCACATACTTCCTCTGACTCATTGTTATTACTACTTTCTAGTCATCAATGATATTTTCTCGTTATACGTGCACGTGTGGTATTTTCTTTATTCTGGTTATCTTTATTTTCTTGTATAGATCCTGATCCGTTGCGTTGTCATGTGCTATGTTTACTTGATATGTCTTAACCTGTATTTGACTTGGACATGACTAGACGTGATAGACTTGATTTTCTAGTACCTTAGGAGAGAGTGTTTTATTAGCTGTGGCTATACCACTCTATTGTTAGTGCCTCGTCGGGCTGCAGTAGAGAACCTGTTATTGGACTGTTAGTGTCTCGCCGTACTGCGGTTATTATCACATGTACCTATAGCCATGATTAATATTATATTCTCATGACATAGAGTTCTCTATATGTTATTCTTTTTTGTACTTGTTATTCCTGTCTTTTCATGCATATTTTTACTGTCAAAGTAGGCTTGTATATTATGTGTCTTGCTAGTCCCCTGAGGATCTAGTGATCTCTCCAAGTGTTAGATGAAGTTATCAAGGTTAATACGTTGATGGAGGATGGTTCCTACCCCAAGACTGCAGGTATATTTAGTTAGTCTTTTATCATTCTTTCTTATTTATATTTTGTCCTATATTTAATTCTCGCTGTTATTATAGCTTAATTAGTATTTTACAAGCTTCATCTTTCTTCTAGCTTGTTCATGATACATATATTATTGGGATCCACTATAATACATTTATCTATTCTAGAATCAGTTTATTACGTCTGATCAACCTTAGTGCACTTGATTCGTTATTTTTATCAATATTAGTATATTGAGATATGGTTGATTTAGAACAACAAGACAGTTTATATGTACTCGAGCTGGACTGGAGTCCTTTCGCTATGTAGCTGGCATGTATATGATCTCCTAATCCTACGTATTTTGGGACTGGAATGTTACACGATGGCAAGATGTATCCATCAAGGGATTCAGAAGCCACACACTAGATCTCAGGATTTAGCTTCCTAGGTCAGCATAAAAAGAAAGAAGAAAAGAAACAGAGAAGGAAAGAAAAGAGAAAAAAGAAATAAGGGGGTTTAATAGAGAGATAAGAGAGAGTTGTCCATTGGATTGATGACATGTCACCATCAGAGTCCCCACCCAACCACAATCATGGAAAAAAAAACCAAGGGACCAATAGCCAATAGAGTTTCCCAATCAGCTCTGTTAACTGGGTGAACTGCACCCGGACGACTTACCTAAGGTATGTCGGCGATATACCATCTGGCTAGGTAATTTATTTTGGACAGTTTAATGGTACGCCAATCTATCCACGTGACCTAGTATAAGTCTATGGCAATGTCAATGGATAATCTAAGGGTTTAATGTAGTTTCATGAATAATTATCTTGCATAAAACTAGAAATCTAAAACTAGTTGCATAAATCAGTTAATCAATTTAGACTTGTCGATTTCCTACGGACGACCAGCCCGCATGGCTCTCAAAACTATCACAGGAAAAACTAATAACAGGATAAATGGGTCTACTAATGGATAAAGCACTAGCAACACCTGTAGGATATCATATCGATACTGGATACATAAAACACGAAATACATAATACAGAAATAAATACACGTATAAACACGAATATCGAGAAACGAGGACTGACAAGTAACTTTGGCATATAAATCTTAAAGTATTTAGTTAATTTGTAGAATAGTATTCGGTTTAGTTTTTGGCCACAAATACTTTTGACCATATCGTTCTATGCCATGACTTTCAAACTCTTTAATGGTTGCTCATTTTGGTTCGGGTGTTGATTTCTTATGCGTCTGACATGTTCGTATTCAACATAATGGCTCATTATCAACCGTGGATCAAGTAAATATATCATGCCTACAGTATTTTATATTACTAGCATTTATGTTATTATCGTTGTGATATTGATACTGTTAGTTAATCGATTTCGGGCGTCCAAGTCGTACATGGGTGCATTTGATGGAAGGGAATGAACTGGCCAATCCAAACCCTAGCTAGCAAGATGGCAACCTTGATTATGAAGACGTTTGAATCTCATCGGAGTTATCTCTTAGGACAAGATACTATACATTCATATAAGATATGTGCCCCTATGTTCGAACCATCACTGATATGATCATACCATATGACAGTATAATGATTGTGGTTATGTAGTGTGACATCGTTATAAAAAAAATTCTTATTACTATGGCATTGCGTTGCATATTGTGTTATCCTTGGAATGGTACTTGTATAGTCTAGTTTGATCGGATCATGGACCCGACTTGAATCTTAGCATTGAGTGATGATGACAGTCACTAGGAGTGTGTACTACTAAACATTTCTTGGTGAACCATTAGTATCCAGAGGAACTACGGGAGCTATGCATGTTTTATCATACAAATGCATCTGATGAGTGTTATGCTTGTTTTATTCTACAAATGACTTCTAGCTTCGTCGCAAGCTATGTGTGTTTACCTATTTAGTTAGACTACCCATGCATGTGAATATTTACTTAGTAGATTAGTCAAGTCATAGACTTTGCTCGAGGTAATTTGTTATTTTATGGTATTCTATAGTTGTGTGTATTTATGTATCTTGTTATGTCTCTTTGAGGTCTTTGTTCGAGGTAAGTGTTTTTATGGTATTTTATAGTGGCTTGTATTTATGTATCTTGTTATGTCTCTTTGAGGACCTGTTTTCCTTCTAGACTTAGGTGGAGGAGGATGATCGAGGACCCAATTCAGCAGCTGGACTAGCCGAGGACTTGGAGGTCTACGTTGTAGAGTTTCCTTGAGCTTTGGTTGGACTTTACTAAGGGATTCGAGTACCATTATCTAGCTAGTACAATTCTTTTTTTTTTTTTTTCTTTACAGTACTTTCATTCAAAGACTGCAGTGGCTTTGTTCCTATATACATCTATCAGTTGTATTATGGACATGTTTGTTTGGTAGCATTTATTCAAATTTATTTCTTTTATTCTCTATGTGGATGAGATGTAGATACCTATGTAGATACCTACCTATGTAGATACCAAAGACTGGTGCATGACATAGCAAGGGTAGCTACTTATGAGATATCAAGAGAGATAAGATCTAACATAATAGGTATAAGACAAATCAGAAAAGTGAAGGGTTATATCGCCGAGGACTAGGGCATGATCGTTGATAAAATGTAATCCCCCGTTGGGTGCTGTTTTGCTCAGTATAGAGCAGTTGCATGCATGTGTGGAGTCATTGGATTTTGATCCAACAACTATGGTTCATTCTGTTAATATAATCCTTTAATCTCTCTCATTCATTTCTTTTTCTATTCATTTTTCACTCTCTCTCTAGTGTTATAGCGAAGATTGAGAGCTCACTCTTCTTCTCTCACTCATTTCTCTTCACTATGACTTCTCGTAAGCTCAAGAGTGTTGAGGAAGTGAGACGTGTTTTTGAGCTGGCCTAAAGGTAGGTACTATCACAAGCATGCATCGTAATATAAGTCGTATCGGTCACATCACCCACTCGTAGGCAAGTACACATTGCTCTAAATGTTTTCGACTTCGAAGAAATTGTGGGTTTTCTATTTTCAGAGAACTTTAAGTGTATAGTTTGAGAAGTCATGAGTACGTCTCATACCAAATCTGGATGCAGCACTAGACAAAACTCGATTGATAAAGTATCGATCGAGTTCTCATCATTTTTATATTTTATTAAATTTCTTTGGATATTGTTGATACCTCGTCCATGTGTGATGGATCACCATATATCTGTGTACACGATCTCTGCAAGTAATATCGAGCACATTGCACTTGGTGGTTTTGGTTTTGGGCAAGAATCGATCGACTGACGAGCTATTCGCTTTAGCCAATACATTTATGTTGACAATTTACTGTCCGAGTAGTATACCCTTATATATCAATAGTGTATTGTCAAGGCGTAGACTACATGGGCTAGAGAGTTGTTCTGCTCATTTCTTAGCATGTAATATACTGGTGATATACCACTGGTATGCCACCAATATAGAATACTGCCATGATACCCTATTAAATTTGAGTTTTGACAATCGAAATTTGAGCCAATCCGAGAGGCAATTTTCTTGATTCTTGGCACAATATCAAGGCATTATTGGGTACGTGTGGGGCCAGTTTGGTAAGATTTGGATGACATGATCTTTCGTATCAACTTATCCCAATTTCATTAGAAATACAGATAATTCTCGGATACAAATACTATTTGATTTCTAATAAATTTATCAATAGTTTTATCATATTGTCATGGTTCCTTATCAGTGAATGATTGTTAGGACTCGTGCCCTCGTGCACATATGTTTCTTCTATTATACGATTAAAAAAAAAAAAAAAAATTATACGATTAATTGTCCTGTCACGTGCAGGAGCACACACTATTTCCCTTGTTATCATGAACGTACGTAGGTATCCATTGCATAAGGTTGCTAATTCCATCGAGTTCATCTTATTATGACAATGTACTGTTATGATTGGCCTTCTTATCACAAAGCATGAATATCCTGATTGGCTATGAATATCCTGCTTGACTATGTCTAGCATGAACCTGTATTGTACATATTGCCCTATATTGATACCGTATTGCTTCTCTCGATAGCTCGTCGCAACGCACTCCAGGTTATGATAATTCTAGCGTGTGTGTTGCTAGCATGTTTCATGCTATTGCTTGTGAATGATAAACTAATGCCTAAGTCTTACATTTCTCCGAGGAAAATATCATGTATGGTGGATTTCTCGGATGCCCATGGCCGAAAACTCAAATGAAAATGTTAGGAACTAATAACTAGATTAGCATACCTAGTTCATTAGGAAGGGAGGTTTTTCGGGTTTTATACTGTCCCGCTATCTCGGACTACTCTTGTGGATTTGGAGCTCTCCATCGTGAGGGATACTTTTTCAGCTCACTGTTGAGTGATGCACTATTGTATAATTATTGTTATCAGCACATCATCCAGTGATGCTTATCTATTACGTATTCATGTTTGCACCTAGATAGCATGGACTACCTACAATGCATGCATGCCTTCCCGGAACATCAATAACGAAGATCGGGATAACCCTAGGTCCCTAGCTACTTAATGATAGCATGTCATATGACATGGAAGACCGTGAATGTTGATTGATTGATCATGTTTCTTTTTCTGCCTAAAATTGGATATCGAGACGTTGATCGTCACATGCTAGTTTTCCGCTCCTTATTCTTTTGATGTAAGAGTTGGTTACTATCCCGACGATGCTTTGTGGGCCTTCATCCAGTCTGTTTATTGCTATTGCTCATTTGAATTCACAAGTAATAAACCAAACTAGAGATTATGATCATCTATATTCAAAAAAAAAAGGAAATTCTTTTGTGAAACTTATGAGATTTTTCTACTATTGTTGATATCTTTTGTGTTCTACTAGATTGTTAATTTATTTTTATGTGTCAGTATTGGGACTTAAGAAAAACCATTCAAAATGTATAGATCTTTTACGAGAAACCCTATATTTTATTTTTTATTCAATATTTATACATAGTTAATTAATCATTATTAAATAATTATAAGTTTTAGTAATTGTTTTCTAAAATATTTAATTAATTTAATACATATATAATATGTTACTATATAATATGAGCTATATTTAGTGTAGGTAGGATTAAAAATCAACGTTGAGGAAGGATTCGTAATTCAAATAACAATAGACAAAAATTAAATCTTGTTGAAATGATAGTCATTGGAACTTTCAAGTATAAATCGAGACTGGAATGTAACGTGACTATTGACAAACCACGCTTAGGACTGAATTAGAATTGCTGCTCTTCTCAAAGAGACATTAATAGAAGCAACTTTGAAATAAGTTTTTCATACCCTTTTCAACAACGGAGCTGCTATTTGGCCCGCGGGACTGGCCTGTGCTAGTCCGCGGCCATGCGACGTGTCGGTATTGGCTCCCCGGCCACAGGTGGATCCGCAGAGGAGGAGGGAATGCTGGCCGCCACACGGACCAGCCTCGCAGACGGTCAAAATAAATTTTCCGTTTCAACAATTGTTCCAAAATTGTACTAATTTTTCAAATTTCTTTTGGTAAGTTGTTTCTATCAGATAGTTGTGCCGACTATTTTGTTTTAAAAGAAAAAAAAAAAAACAAACAAACGAATTGAACATGCAACCAATCCCAAATCTAGTCTTAGGTATGGTTCGGATTGATGATGTTTTTCAAAAAGCGACCACAATAAGCAGTTTGGGACAATAGTTCTTCACCTACTATCAAAAGCTGATTCAAACTAATTTGAAGTAGCTTTATATAATTTTTTTTTCCTCTCTCTCTCTCTCTCCTCTCTCTCTCTCTCTCTCGATATACTGAAATAGAAGTAATCCCGAGCCTATGATAAGCTAGAAGGGTCTAACAATGATTTGGACGAGAGAGACATTGAACTTACATATAATAGATATATGACAATATATATATAAACTGAAGCAGCTTGGAACTTGTAAAAGATATGACAATGACTTCCACTGTTCTTTTCTAGTAATTAACTTACAAAATCGTTACAATGACAACTAATTTATATATATATATATATATTATATATTTGAAATCTGGTACTTTACTGATGAAATAGATTGTGTTACAAACTCGTATCTGCCTTTCGGCTAACCTATATATTTACATCTTACTCGATGTTGTGTAAGATCCCTTGTTGGGAAAGAAGCGCGGAAACCTTTTCCCAAACCGGAGAGTACCTGCGAGAGGACCGAGCAATACAACGCACGAACCCAAAAACAATCACACAAAACAATCCATGCAGACACAGAAAATTTTTGACGTGGAAAATCCTTGCGGGAAAAAACCACGGGACGATCGGAGTCCAACCCTGAGAAGCCTCCACTAATAGAATAGAAGAATTACACCCTCTACAAACTCCTCCCGATCCAAATCAGATCCCCACAACACTCAGAGATAAGAACAATGATTACAAGGCTACGAAGAGCGAGAACGACGAGTAAAGATTACCCGAACACGATCTCCTTCGAATAACGACCTTCAATCCTCCGTCTTCTTCTCCGAAGTTGTAATGGCACTCTTGCCTCCTTCCTCTCTCCAAGTTGTGTTACGTTTTATGGCGTAATAAATTAGGGTTGAAAAATCCCAACTTAACTCCCCAATCCCGTAACCAACCTGGACCGTTGGATTAGATCCAATGATGAAAACTCATCCAAATTCCCGCATCAGCCCCGACGACACAGAGTTCGGCCAGAACTCTGTGTCGGACAAACAGCACTGGACGGCCAACTTCTGGAAGAGCCAGACCGAGTTCGGCCAGAACTCGGCCTGGGAGTGTCGGGCCGAACTCGGCAGACCCAGTCCAGAACCTCCCTTAGGAGCAGCAGCAGCAGTAGCAACTCCTAGTTGCCTACTTCCCGAGCTTCTTCGACACATGAATGGCGCTCGTCGCACTCCGGGGTCTTCTCCACATAGGTTGGGAACCCCACCCACTCCAACAAATCTTCCCCTTCACAACTATGGGGAGGATGTCGTCATCCCGACGATCTGCCTGCAGTACTCAAACTTTCCTCTTGGTAGAATCTTCGTGAACATATCAGCTCCGTCGTCATCTGTATGAACCTTCACAAGCTCCGCGTCCTTCTTCTCAACCACATCCCGTATCCAATGATACCGAGTCTCGATGTGCTTGGACGGCTATGAAAAGTCTAATTCTTCACAAGGTGGATAGCACTCTGACTGTCGCAAAGCAAAGTATACTGCTCTTGCTTCAGTCCCATTTCCTGCAACAGCTTCATCCACAACAGCTTCTTGCAAGCCTCCGTCGTCGCAATGTACTCTGCCTCTGTCATCGACAAGGCAACACACTTCTGCAACCGCGACTGCCACGACACTGCTCCTCCCGCAAACATCATCACGTAGCCTGAAGTCGATCGCCTCGTGTCTACATCTCCAGCCATATCAGCGTCGGTATACCCAACCAGCTTCGGCTCGTCACCACCAAAGGAAAGTCTCCAACCAGCAGTGCCCTGAAGATATCGTAGAATCCACTTGACCGCACTCCAATGTACCCTTCCAGGATTTGAAAGATACCTGCTAACCGTACCAACTGCATGAGCAATATGGCCTCGTACACACTATGGCATACATCAGGCTTCCCACAGCTGAGGCATATGGAACCCGCTCCATATCTTCCTTTTCGTCCTCGGTAGATGGACACTGCTCCTCAGTGAGCTTAAAGTGAGCCGCAGAGGGGAACTCACTTTCTTCGACCCATCCATCCCGAAACGCTGAAGTACCCGGTGAATGTACTTCGTTTGGGACAAGTGTAGCAGCTTGGACTCTCTCTCTCGGCTGACCTCCATTCCAAGAATAGTCTTTGCTGCACCCAAATCCTCATAGAGAAGGCCGCGCCCAATTGGCGCTTCAGCTCCGCTATCCTAGTGGCATTCCGACCCACTAATAGCATATCATCAACATAGAGCAACAAAATGATGAATCATCATCGGCAAATATCTCACAATGCACAATGGTCCGACGTCGTCCGTGCATAACCATGCTCCCCATAAACGACTCGAACTTTCTGTACCTCTGCCTCGGA
>JANAVB010012312.1:12500-46032 GCA_029216955.1 Iris pallida | reverse complement strand
TTTTGGTCCGGAGCTGTATAGCAACTGTATTGAAGTCAAGCTAATATGGAAAGACTAATGTCACAGGTCGACAAAAAAATCTATGCCACTCGAGTTCTTGGAAGGCAATTACGTGTTTCTAAAGGTAACGCCTGGAGTCACCAGGGTCCGAGCAAAAGGCAAGCTGAGTCCGAGATTCGTTGGTCCTTTTCCGATACTCAAGCGAGTTGCTCTAGTAGCTTACCAGATCGCATTATCGCCAACATTGTCGGATGTGCACGATATCTTTCATGTCTCACAACTATGAAAATATGTGCTCGATCTGAACCATTTGGTAGATTTTGGTCAGCTGGATCTGAAGGCAGACTTGTCATACATGGAAGAACTTGTGCATATCTTGGAGCGTAAGGACAAATTGTTTCAGAATCATTCGGTCAAAGAGTCAACCTAGAAACTTGAGTCTGAGATAAAAAAAGTTTTCTTAATTATTTTTTTAGAGGTAGGTTATATTCTTAAATTTCGAGGACGAAATTTTCTTAGTTGGTTATAATGTAGTATCCTATCCCAACGTCGTGCCTCATTTCTCAATACAACGCGGAAGCGCATTAAGAAACATTGTCGCTATCGATTGGTCGAGAGTAATTGAATCAAGATTATTTTTTCGCTATGTATCAGCTTCTTCGGAATCAAGTCCCATACTTAGCGGGCTACATTTCGAGGAACGACTCTGCGGCTTAGTCGAGAGACCTCCTACTGCTCTATTTTTTATACCACACTTGCTTCTTTGGAGTTGGTTTTATTGAATATATTTTCGAGAATGTTTTCGATGGATTTTATTGCTTGTGTTCTTCGAACTTCGTACTTCATATCGAATCCTGAAGTAAAGGAAAGATTATAGATCGTTTGCATATGCGATTTCAGGTGATCATACAGGCGATGCTCAACGATGAAGACCTATTTTCCTCTTTCCATTCAATCAAAGGTGATTGGCTTGACCTTTCTCTTCTTGATCCTCTTATTCTCCAATCAATCGACGATAGCGATGAATGAATGTTAGATGTAGATGCACACACACGATTGAATTGCTTAATTCCATAGTAGTAGATCATAGAACTATTGCATGCTTTCTTATATACATCTGCTATATAATTTTCATGCCATGAACTGCTCCATGCTTATTATATTATGCCTATTATAAAACTATGTTAACCAAAGATTGAGTTATTGAATAATTGTTGCCACGATAAGGCGGAACACAATAAAATTAGTTTCTTATGAATGGTAGACTATACTTGAGTAGCTAGTTTAGTTTAGCACGATCATAGACAACTTGTACAGAAGGGACTTAGTTCCTCGAACGGTTGCCTACGCCAAGGAACCAATTCAAACTAGGGAAAATTTATAGCAGTGGCTTTGGGAGCTTTCAAATAGGGCTTGCTATCCGCCTTGAAAGGATCGTCGTCTAACCCAATTATAGTCTAATATGGCTTGACATTGCCAATGACCTTCACATAAATATACATTATCTTAGTGTTTAATATCTATTGAACAAGAAAGAACATGATAAGTTTTTTATTGCAACGACAAACCTCTGTCGTAGGTAAGTTCTATCTTAGCTTACACTGTTTACGTCTTATCAACTGCTTACATGTAATTTACTAGGATAGCTAGAAAGATTACTAAAGATATTGCATGCTTCAACATAACTTCTTGAACCAAATGAGAGTGTGGAACATTAATTAGTCACACACCAGTACACGATAATGTACTGATCCTTATTCTCCACAGGTACTACAAATCAGGAGGAGCGTGCCAACTAACAAGGTGACGCTTGGGTGTTTTGAAGCGTTGCTCGTGTGCTTGAAGGCTTGAATCTATATTTTGAAGACTCTGCATCAGTCCAAGGAAATGGCTCGACTTCCCTCGATAGCAGGTATATCAAATGTTTTTGTTGTATAAAAGGATATGTAATAATGAAACGACTATCTCATCAACGTTTATTTTATAATTGAGTCAAGTTGTAAGCCCACACGATAGCTATTGTAATAGAGTCTTGTAATAAATGATGTTCATTATCAATGAAATAAAGTTTCCTTCTGTTTCAAATTTCTTGTTCAATTTCTCTGCTTACTCTATTTGATGTTGTTTTCGGATAACTTTATGAAATTACCTTGTGCAAGTGCAACTTAGGCTCGCAACATGTCACATCCGGAGCCGACTATCGATTCTTTGAAATCAGGTCGTGACAATACCAGTGACCTCATATAGTTAGTTTGCATGCTAATATGATATGCTTGCAGGTTTAACTAGTTGGCCGCGAGAACGAATACACAAACATATTTATGTATTTTATGAAGGCTAACGAATGTCTGGTGCAGTAACACAGATCCTGACACGCTTATGTTTATAAGTGATATCTTTGAAATGATAGGGAAGGATGGTAAGTATTAGGTAAGATCGATCGTGGTAGGTGTGACACCATTTATGCTTACTTGTTATGCCATATAAATGAACCTAAGACAATATTAGAAAGACCACATATATCTGCTTGCACTAACTTAATTACTGTATTGGTTTTTGGTTGTGTTGGATAGAGGCCAACTCACTCGTATACAACAATGTACTGACATCCAACCCTCCAGGTGTAGAGCTTGATTGAACGAGCTTGGACTTGCTGATGCATTGGATCTTGGTTAGTGCTTGTAGATGTGCTACTAGTGACGTTGTCTCTGACTTATAGAAGAAATAATGTATGGAACATCACTGTATTGTATAGTTCTTAAGTTGTAAGCCATGTGACATGTTTCATTGTATTGAGAGAGAGAGAGAGAGAGAGAGAGAGAGAGAGAGAGAGAAAGAAAGAGAGAGAGAGAGTAATTGAGTTGTTCTTTGGCTTCATGACATTGTATTTCACTGAAGTATTATCCATAAAAAAGATAATATTTCATTATTACTTGTGTATATTGACTCTTCTTTCAATTTTCATTGTGTTGACTTGTATTTGAGATGTTTTATCTATTTTTGTTCCACCTTGTACAAGTTCAAATTAAGGCTTGTACGATATCACGTCCAATGACGACTTTCGGTCTTGCGGGATCGAGATGTGACAAGTACTCTCCCAAAGCTAGTTTGGAACTGGCATAGGCACATACAATTCCAGCTTCCAATTCGAGGACTTGGAAGTACAATATACACACAATTCTTTACGAACTGGACCACATGTTAATACATTCTACGCCAACAGACATAGTGTTGTAGATTGATTACAATCATGTTCGTCCCAAAATGACCAACAACCTTCAAGATTTGCACCTGCCAATTCAGTATACTAGCTTAGCTTCTTTTGGCACACAGAAATGCGTGCCTTCTATGAAGGACCTCGTTTCACAAGAAAAACTCTATTGTTCTCCCTATTCTAATATTCTCTAATATCTTTTGAAAAACTAGGTCTCTCTTGTATATGTTGGAGTATTCTTTTTAACACGATACTAAATAATTTTGATTAGACTCTTTTTGAATTGATCTCTTTGTCGAAAATGTTAATAATAACAACATAAAATAAAATTCTTTAGGGATGCTTTCACATGGGCTTTGGTTATGGATCCTAAAAATCCAAATCATATTATTGGATTTAGGTGTGTAGTTTCAACCCGACCCATCCGAAACAGAAAGAAAGAAAGAAAGAATGAAAGAAAGAAAGGAAAGAAAGGCGCAGAAAAAAAATCCCCAAATTTTTGTTCTGTGAATTTTGAAACCCTAACCTACAGGCGCTCTGACTCCGGCCGACGTGATCTCCGCCGCCGACGGATCTGGAGGTATCTCCCAATTAATTTTTGATTATTCGGTCAATTTCCGTCTATAATGGCTGATTTTGGTTCCGGATTGTTAAGATTTAGGGATATGGATAGGGTTAGGTTTGTTTCTACTCCACATTTATCGAATATTGAGCTGTCGGCGACAAATTTTGTAAATTTATGGCCTAATTTGGCATTCCCCCTTTGAAAACTGTGGTCAAAAGATTGATGAATTGAGGAATTTCGTGATAGTTTACAGTTACCACCAAAAAGCTGGCATCTTTCGTAAATAGGCGTTCAAAATAATCAATTTATCGTTATGCTTCGATTCTGATCTCATCATCATCAAAGCCTTCTCCCATCAAATGGGGTTGACTATGGAGCATAAGAAAACTTCATACAAGATTTGACAAGAGTTTTATGACTGGCTGTTGACTTGGTCTCAACTTTCATTTTGGTGCCAAATTCCTAGCCAAGGTAGCTATGAGCAACTAGAGGGCCATGGCATAAAACCTAGATGGCCAGTTGACAGGCATGTAGACCTAACCTTTTGGGTGGTAGTCATGCAATCGAGGAGTACCCTTCAAGTTCCCCTGGACTATAAAGAGTCTAGACGAAAAGGTAAGATAGTTACAATTTTATGTAGAAAATTGCATTAATCTCTATATCACATTACACTTAGGGGGTGTTCGGTTCAAGTTTTGGAGGCTTGGGAGCTTTTCTAGGAATGTTGTTTGGATGTTTTATTTGGACAATAATACCCTCCTTTTACTTTCAAAACTTAAACTTCTATCCCAAACATGTAATAGAAGCATTATGAAATTAATGAAAGGATATTTATGGAAAACTAAATAAACTAAGATTCCTTTCCCATATTTTGACTTAACCTAACCAAACATGAGCATTAGAATGTTGAATTCCTTTCTCATGGAAAAAAAAATGGAAAATAAATTTCTAGGAATACAAAACTTTCATCCAAACGCCTCCCCCCCCCCCCCCCCCCCCCCCCCCCCCCCCCCCCCCAAGGAGTGAAGGAATGACAACCCTGAATACTATGATTCTAAACTACATTTATCAAACACTGAGAAATATGGGATTAGGGTTTCTTAATATTTTACAATTACCATCGAAAGACGTGTTCTTCTTTTTGGGTTGGCTATGGTGCATAAGAAAACTTCATACAAGATTTGACAAAGTTTATGACTGACTGTTGACTTGGTCTCAACTTTCATTTTGGTGCTAAATTCCTAGCCAAGGTAGCTATGAGCAACAAGAGGGCCATGGCGTAAAACCTAGATGGCCAGTTGACAGGCATGTAGACCTACCTTTTGGGTGACAGTCATGCAACCGAGGAATACCCTCCAAGTTCTCCTGGACTATAAAAGTCTAGACGAAGAGGTAAGATAGATATAATTTTCTGTAGGAAATTGCATTAATCTCTATAGCACATTACACCAAGGAGTGAAGGAATGACAACCTTGAATGCTATGATTCTAATCTACATTTATCAAACATTGAGAATTATGGGATTAGGGTTTCTTTATAGCTTACAGTACCATCCAAAGATGTGTTCTTCTTCTTCTTCTTAATACTTTACAGTTACCATCCATAGATTGGTGTTTAAAGTCCGAAACTAATGTTATAGCGATAATATAGAATCTACAATAAAAGACATTGGATCAAGGTTTCTTAGTACTACGGTTCTAATCTACATTTATCAAACACTGAGCTACTGATGACAAGTTGTAATTTTCCGTCCTAGTTTGTTGTTCCCTTTTGAAAATTATGGTCAAAGTAGTGGCAAGTTAGAGAATTATGATAAGAAAGAAACATAGTACATTGGGATTAGGATTTCGTGGGAATTTATGGTTGCCGCATGAAGGTTTTGATAATTCATGATTACAATCAAAGGATATGTTCTTTTTTTGTAAGTTAGTGTTTAAACTTTAAACTTCTCCAACAATAATGTTATCAAATACCGATAATAGAATATCACCTTAATCGAAGAGCATGGATTAGGGTTTCTTGGTAATTTACAGTTACCTGTTAATGGATATGGGCACAGGTTTCCAGACATTTGAGTTGTTCTATGTACAAGAAGCTTTCTTATTGTGAAATTATGTAAGAATAAAATTTGGTCGTGTAGTTTCAATGGTTTTACATTGTCATCCAAAGGTCAAAGAGAAATGAGGGAGCACTAGTTTTCAGTATTTAGGATCTATCATAGATTATGATTTAGAGATTGAGAAGTCTGTTCTTCATTGAATTAAAATAGGATGGTTGACATGGTAGAGTGCATGAGTTCTGTGTGGTCACACGGTACCATTGAAGTTGAAAGCAAAGTTCACTAGGACCGCTATAGACCAGCTATGCTTTATGAATCAGAGTGTAGGGAAATTGAAAAACAAGGTGTAGACTCGTAGCTGAAATGAGAATGGTAAGATGGATGAGTGACACTACATTGAAAGATAGGACATGAAATTAGGGTATTCGTTAGGGATGGCAACTTCCCCCGAATCCGACGGGGACCCGACTTTTTTTTTCCGACGGGGACGAGTTTGGGGATATAGAAACGAGGACGGGGACGGGAATGGGGATTAAACAAAATCTCCGATCGTATTCGGGGTCGGGTATGGGTATTGTACTCCCCGCCCCGTTAATTCTCCGACCCCGATTACTTATACTTATATGTGCAACACATTTGTATGAGTTCATGATCTATGTAGTACTAGATATAATTTTTATTAAATCAATGTTTTATCAACATGTCTTGTAAATTTTTTTGGATTGAAATAGTTTATACTATACAAAAAAAAATTATTAACGGGACGGCATACGAGGATGAAAAAATTCGATCCCAAAAGTGTTAATGGGACGGGGAGTACATTGTTAAACGGGGACGGGGATAAAAATTTAAATCCGACCGGGGATGGAGACGGGGACGGGGATTTGAACACTACTCGGAACGGGGATGGGGGGTATGATCCCCGCCCCCGACCCGTCCCATTGCCATCCCTAGTATTCGTTAAAAGTTTGAGGTGACACAAATTGAGGATAAGATGAGGGATTATATTTAAGATGGTTTGGACATGTGTAACATAGACCAGTATATGCAGAAGTTAGAATGAGGATTAGATATTAGCGAAAGGACGTGCTAGAATTAGGGCTAGGCCTAAAGAAAGATGGATATAATCGGTAAAAAGGATATGTTTTTTTTTTTTTGCTAATGTTACACTGGTAATGGTCCTTATGAGAAGTGAATGGAAGAAAAGGGTTAAGATAGGCCGACCCCATAAATGTAAAAGGCTTTCTGGTTGTTGTATACACCAAGTATAGAACTTTTCAACGCCATATCCAAAGTTACAATTTTTCAGAATGTCATAGTCTGTTCCACAATAGGTCCTACAATATACCAGTGGTAACAGTCTTGATGTGGAGTCATGCCCCAATTGTTTCCACTTGACTTGGTGCATGTGGCAAGACACGTGGCTGGCTGAGCAGTATATAAAAACCTTTAATACATATTTTTCTTTTTCTTCTTTTTCCTTTTTCAGCATTTAATTTTTTTTTACATACAAAATATTAGATTTTTGAATGCCCATGTTGACCTGGAATTGCTAAATTTCAATAATTTTGATGCTAGAGATCATTGTTCGCAGTGTGTAATGGAGAATATGCAGTACGCTGAAGAATTGCTGAGAGAGTTTCTTGTTTTTAGAGGATTTACGAATACATTGCAAGCTTTTGAAACTGAGCTCTCTACTGATATTGGCAGAAGTTTCCAAGTGGATAAGGTCCTAGACTTGGTTTTCTCAGTGTATGTGCCCAAATATCAACCAGATAAGCTGGTTGGTCTCTTGAATTTCTTCAAGCACTGCTTCTCTTCCCCTTCGGAGGTAGTTCTTTATTCCACGGTCTTGAAATTGGAATTGTCAGTTTTGCGGTACTATGTGGTTCATGCTTTACAATCTGGAAGGCGAGACAAAGTAGTGGAGTTTTTCGGAGCAAATGGAAATTATTTGCTGCAGAAGCGTGAAGATTGGATGCCATGGTTTGGTAGGCTTTCTTTCTTCTTTTTCACTCTTTTCTTTTATCATGTTAAAGGTTTTTATTCATCAAATGTTGCATGCAGCTATTCCATATCTTAAGAACCCAAATTTGGATCCTCAATTTCGTGTATTCTTCTCAAAAGAATGGTATGATGCGCTGCTCAGTTCATTCCGAAATTTTTTAAGTGAGATCTTCAACGGTAATCATATCCTTCATTAATAGTTTCTCCTTATGTACTGTCTTGCAAAAATTGTGCTACTGTATTTGTAGAGTGACCATTGACGTTAGTGGTAATAACAAGGAAAAAGTCTCAATGCCCTTTTTTGGACATTCTTTCTTGAGATGAAATTTGAAGCAACTTTTGTTGGCTATGCTGCTTCAAATTTCAAGCTATTATTATCAAATTGATGTTCATTACATACATTGCATGGGATTTATTCATCATACATCCGATTTTACTAGTTTTCCTCTTTGTCTAGATATCAAAAACAATGTTTCATCTGATCTCTTTAAACTCATTCAAACTTTTTCTTAACTGATTTACGTATCCCTGCTCTGTTAAAGATAAGTACAGAGAAGAACACAGTCAAACGTCTCAAAAGTGACATAAAGCAACTGAACCACAAGTTGTCTCAACTGCAAGCATTATTGGAGACAAGGGACAATGAAATACTCCAACTGAGATGGTAACTTTTTATGATATATACGAATTTCTCATACACATGCGTTTAGATGTTGGCATCATAAAAACATTGTTTGGAAATAATTGATGACACAATGATCCAAGTATCTTATACAGTTATAGGGACCTCGTTGATTCCCCTTTTTTTATTATTTAGATGCACACACCGGAATATATTTGGGTTGTCAAAGCAACTTTGTGCTATTTTCTTGTATAACATCTTTATGATTAGAAGATTGGTGTTGTTTTGCCACTCAGTATCACTGCTTCATCACCAGAGCCTTCCATTGTCCAAGCTAGCAACACTATGACCGATTCAAGGGGGACTTCTTCCAAAGATAATGGGAGTAAACTTGTAACAAACAATAGTCAGGAAATCAGTGCTGGTGTTTGTTCCCCTCGAGGAGAGAGAATATCTAGAGCAAACTCCGGAGATGCTTCAGGTTCTGCTGATGTTGCACAGGAATCCACATTGCGTATTTCGAGTTCATTAAGTAAACTTTCTATGACAAATGATGAAGCTAGCGATACTCTTCAGATTTCCCAGGCAGGTTGAATTCTCTTCCTTGTAATTTCGTATCATCATTATGGATTTATGGACAAATACGTTACTGTTCTCTGGAGTACGGGACATACTTGCTCTGTATTTTTTATGATTTAGTTCTATTGTCGGTATTTCTTATGAATGAGTATACTGGTGGAATAAGCTTGATGATTTTCCTCAAATTTATATTCAATTTCATCATGTTAAAAATTTATAATTGTAGCAGTGTACTAAAGGATTATTGACATTTATTTAAAATTGTTTCTTGCATCTGTTATCCACATATTATTAGATCTTGCTGGTCTACAGACTATAATCTTTTGAGAATCACTAGATGAAGCCATATATTTTTCAATTTCACATTTACGGAAGATTTTCTGTTATCTGCCACATATTATCCTGATATAAACTCAAAAGATTTTTCTGAACTTTCATATGCTGACAACAGTTAGTTACAATATCATAGTTGACGTTACTTTTTCAAGTTCAGTGCACAGTTTCTAACTGGGAGGATGGGATATTTCAAGAGTATTTAAGTGATTTTGGTGGAGGGCTCTAAGCTGGTTCGGACTTGCTCCTATTCATCAGATTTTTTGTAGATAATAAAGTCTTATTGAAACACAAGAAATGAAACATTATACTTCAAAAACGATTTTAATGTAGCTTTATGTCGGTTCAATGAAAATAATTACTTCATTGTATGATTTTTGTGAAATTATAACATGCTAATAACATGATTTAGTAGGCAACTTACTAGATTTAGACTTGGAAAGGCTATTTGTGTAAAATATGAAAATGGAAGTACAACAAATAAATACACATTTTGGCCTTTTTCAGACATTGTTGTCTTGTTATGGGAGGTATACAAGTTTAGGCCATTTTTGAAAGTTTTTGGGACTTCTGGCCAATTATGGACATTAAGTTAAGGATCCAATATTAGCCTGATAGCGTAGATAAACAATTTTATTGTGCTGTGTCAAATCAATCCTGCTCAAATCTGATACGATACGTCCGATACGTCAATATGTACAGTTCTTTAAATTCTTTAAATTTTGGTTACTAGAACCTTGATTTCTAATATAGCTATAAGGTGCCATGTGGTAATCAAAGATCTTCAAGGAGATGCACCTCCAATCCTTCTTAAGTTTCAACTAATAAAGATAGAATTTCTTTGTTGTTCAACCAAAGTCAGTGTTTTGGTAAAGTGCGTGTTACTGAATCTTCCACTTCTTGTTGCATAAAGGATAACTTCCGCATCTGGATGATGGCTGCTTGTATCAACATTTCAAACGTGCAGTATCTTTAATCTTTCAATTTCTAGTTCCGATCTCATGTAGATAAAGTACTCTCTAATAGCCATTGGTATTCTTTTTTATACTAAGCAATGGTACAGTTTTTCTTCCTCCAACTCTTGCATAACATTATTAAAATATCTAGAAGCCCTTTCTTATCTAACTGAAGGCATCTTTGATTTATCTAAGAATGCATTGCATATTTGCAACAGGCAGCAAAGTAGAAATTCTTAGAGAGGAAGATTTCCCTGAAGTGCAAGTAGATTTTCAGGTTAGTCTAAATATGTTGTATTTCTGGTAACTGTTTGTCATAAGATTTACTCAAACCTCTCTAGTTTTAGACATGATTATTCTGTTGTCCAATCACGTGTTTAAGCACCAGGCTATCCGCTACATGACAAGATTGGAAAATAAGACTTTAAATTTTGCAGGAAACGTTCCTAGGGCATACAAGTCCAATTACTAGGTGTCGGTTTTCTGCTTCTGGAACCAACATTGCTAGTTCTTCTGCAGATGGCACTGTTAGGTGAATGAGAAACATTTGTTAAATAATGCGAAATGGATTAGCATGGCATATCCAAAATCATTACTATAAGCTCCTTTCCAGTGTATCTCATATATGGTCTTCATTTTGGAACTTATTAGGATCTGGACATATGATTCATCAACTCCAACATCTAGAAATGCAACCATATATTGTGGGGCAGAAATTATGTCACTAGATTGGGAATGCAGATCTGACCGCTTGGTGTGTTTGTGATCCTTAACTTGTTATCTTAATTTAATAAGATATGATTGGGAGATAGGACAAACAAATTTATAATATTTGGTGTTTCTTCACTTTCTTGACAATAGCTGCTCATAGGCACAGCTGATGGAGGCATTAAAGCTTGGAATGTTGATGCTAAGAGAGTTGTCTGTGATCTCAGCACATCACAAGAATTCCCTAGGTATAAAGATCTTTCTTACAGACTGCTAGTGATTTGATTCCCTCATAGCTAATTGTTACGTTACTTTCGAGGTGCAGTAGTGTCTTGGACTTGAAGTGCAGCCCTGTGGAACCAATTTTTGTCTCTGCAGCTGCATCTAGAAGGTATTATCCCGACTCTTAATATTTCTCTTAGATTTATTGTCTTTTTAGTTTTATTGGTAAATCAACACTTGATTCCAGAATACGTCTTTTCCTAATTAAAACTGGAACTACTCAATTGATTTGTTATCTAACTAGTGTACTGTAAATTGGGCATTAACATTGAGTGGACTACTTCTCTTACTGTTACTGAAACCTGGCAAGGATTAAAATCTTGAAGTTACTGATTTGTTTCAACCGATTCAGATCAGCTGTGGCCAGAGTTTTTTTAATATATGCGATGGTGATCCTACAGTTGCCTAACGTTAAACCTTATATAGCATCACAGAATCCCAAGATTAACTTTATTGGAAGTTTTCAGCAGTCACAATAGAGAAAAAGAAAGATTGGTGAAGGAAAATAAGACATACCACGCTTTTCCTCCATACCCCTAGTGGGGGTGGGGGTAGTGAACGGGAGGGGAGAGATGGCCCGTGACAACGGGGGAGAAGGGGTGGGGTGTAGGGTGGGGGTGTGGGGGGAGGGGGGGCTGTTCCCGGGCACACGTATACTGTTAGTTGCTTTTGAAATTCAGAGGGAACTCTTAATTTATTGATGTGAATAAACTTTTTATAGGACCAAGTCCTGACATCTTCTTTTAGACCCGACGAAGTAGGGCTAAAGTTAAGTATACAATAATAGTTAACTGGCACCCCCCTCCACCGCGCGCAAGCTGGAGGATAGATATCAATCATTTCAAACTTGGATGATAGTCGAGCAAACAAAGGTCGAAGCAATGGTTTGGTGATGATATCTGCCAGCTGAGCTGAATAAGATGTGTTGTAGGACAAGTTTCTTTTCTATCACCTTTTCTCGGATAAAGTGACAGTTTATCTCGATGTGCTGAATTCTTTCATGAAAGATCGGACTTACAACAATATGGATCACAACATTGTTGTCATCGTAGAGAGCAGCTCGATAAGAGGGGGTAACTCTAAGATATGTAAGTAGTGAGTTGAGCAAATTTAACTTAGAGACAACGTAGCTATGGTTCTATATTCGGCCTTAACAAAAGAACGAGCAACTATATTCTGATTCTAACTCCTCCATGTAACCAAATTGTATCTCAAGAAGACAAGGTAATCACTGGTAGAGCGACGATCATCAACTAATCCAGCAAAGTCAACATTTGTAAAGATTGTGAGCGCTATTGTAGAGGATATGTTGAGAAGGGCTTGTCCAGGAGTTTCCTTTGTGTGGCATAGGATACTTTCAAGAGCCTGAAAATGAGAGGTCAAAAGATTTTGCATATACTGGCTCATCGTACTCACAACGTAGGCAATGTCTAGACGAGTGACAGGAAGATAAATTAACTTCCTAACCAGTCATCTAGAACGTCCTGGGTCAGATAGAGGAGGATCTGATGAAGAGCTCAATTTGGATAAGTTGACAGTAGAATCCATAGTTGTATATGCTTGTCTGCAATCTAGGAATCTTGTCTCAGATAGAAGTTTCAATGCATATTTGTGCTGAGAAAGTTGCAATCGTCCAGAACTTCGCGATACCTCAATACCAAGAAAATATGTCAATGGCCCGATGTCTTTTGTATGAAAACAAGAGGTTAAGTGTTATTTCATCTTGAAAATGTCAGCAGAATTATCTCCGGTAATGATTATATCATCTACATATACAAGATGACTATGAGACATCTGATGTGTAAATAATGACATGTCTAAGCTGTTATGAACAAATCCAATATGTTGCAAGACTACTGCATTTGTCAAACTATGCACGTGATGATTGTTTGAGATTATATATGAACTTCTCTAGGAGATAGACAATAGACTTCTTCGGTCGCTCATAGCTTGGAGATTGCTACATAAAAATAATCTCCGAAAGCTCGCCATTGAAAAAGACGTTCTTCACATCCAACTGATGAAAATGCAAATTTCTGAAACTGCCAAAGATAGAACTCGAACAGAAGTTAACTTAGCAACATGTGAAAAAGTTTTAGCATAATCTAACTCATACTATGAAACAAGTCCTTAGCCACTAAACGAGCTTTGAGCCGATTAACCGTCCAATTTGGATTTTGTTTAACAATAAATATCCACTTACATCTGAAAACCTTTTTACTTGAGGACAAGGTTATCAAAGTCCAAGTCTGATTAGAGTGATTGCATCAAGTTCCTCAACCATACCAGCAAACCTGGATACTGAAGTGCTTTTTGAACAAAAGAAGGAAGAGTGATGGAAACTAAAGAAAAAATAATGTACGATCAAATAGAGTCAAATGGTGGTAAGAAATAAAGTTAGAAATATGATGGACAATACTATAAGAGCGCTTACCCTTGCGAAGAACAATAGGAAGAGATAGACCTTCATCGGGCGTCAGTGGAGGTGGTAGAGTAGGAACATAAGGTGCATTATAGTACATGCATAAGAATTATCAATGATATCCGGATAAATATTGACAGGTGGAGGAATGACCTTGCCCGGACACCTATAAACTTGGAAAAAGAGAATGAAAGATCTAAATCTGGGAGAGAGAGGAGAAATAAGTGTATCAGTTCAAAGGAAGGAATAAGAGAAATAATAATCGTCGACACAAAAAATGTAGATGGTGTATCGGAAGTAAAATAGGTCCAATCCTCGGAAAAAATAACATTACAAGAGACAACCACCTTCAAAGTAGTGGGATCAAAACAAACCTACCTTTGTGTCCAAGTATAAGCAACAAATATCTTACCGGTAGCTCGCGGATCAAGTTTACCTACTGAGGTCCAAGATTATGAGTATAACAAGGACAATAAAAAACCTTTGGAGCGACAAGAAATGGTTTACCTTTGTAGAATGAGGATAGAACAAGGTGATTTATTCTCAAAGACATAGGCATGCGGTTTATATAAAAACAAACAACTAAGACTGCAAAATTCCATAATTTTTTGGGAACATTCTTATGAATGAGAGGATTGGGCTAACCTCCAGAAGGTGCTTATTCTTATGTTCCGCAATACAATTATACTGAGGAGTATACGAACAAGAAGTCTGATGAATTATGCCATGAGTCTGACAGAATGTTTGGAATTCTCTGCTCACATACTCCTTAGCATTATCAAAGCGAAAAACCTTGCAAATATCAAATTGATTAAAAATTTCAGCTATAATGTTTTGAAAAACAGATAGAAGATCGAACGTAGAACAAAGAAAATATAACAATATCATGCACGAGTGATCATCAATAAAAATGAGAAAATATTTATGGCCATGCTCATTCCGAAACTTAGAGGGACCCAAATATCACTATGACCAAAGCAAAAGGCGAGTTATGTAGTTTATTAAATGGATGAAAAGAGGAGCGATGATGCTTTCCAAGAATGCATGAATCACAACTAAGTTCATATAATGATAAATTAGGTATATAATCTAACGAAGATACTGGAGGATGTTCAAGTCTCTTAGGCTACTAAATGGAAGGAGCAGCCACTGACGTACTGGACAAATGATATACGTAGTAAAAGCCGTTCTATTCAAGTCCCCCCACCAATTCGTTACTTCGTCAGATGGTCCTGTATCACAAAGTGAGATACAATAAAATGTTATTGAACAATTAGAATCTTGTGCAAGCTGACGATAGATAATAACTTATGATGCATCGATGAAACAAAATGAGTATTTTTCAAATGTAAAAACGGTGTAGACAATAAACCAGCATCACCAAAAACATTAGTAGTACCACAACCATAGAAATGAATTTGTGAGGACTAGAAGCAAGATTTGAGGGCTTATTGTGAGATATTGGTTCGAGGCATCGAAGTCAGTAACCCATGAATGAGAATGAGAAAGAAAAGAAATATCTGATGGAGTGAAAAGATTGACATGAGCTACAAAGGAGAGGAGTCGGCACAATTAGCCCAATTTATTATTGGGAAAAAACATCTGTCCACTAAGTGGAGAAGGCAGACGGGCAGTAGTAGGGACAATCTGTTAGTAGGTGTATCATCAGGGTAACCATGCTTCTTCCAACACTAGTTCTCGTGATGATTGTTCCCCAACACGGCTACCACGTCCTTGTCCCGAGTACCGCGGCCTCAAGTAGATAAATGAGAACGCCAACGAGCAACACCCCAACCTTAGGAAAAAGAATCAAAAGTGCATCGTCTAGACTAAAAGTGACCGCCGCGGTCTTAGTTACAGGTAGCAAAGACAGTAAATAGAGATTCGACAAAGGTGGCGTACGTGCACGACAAAACGTTGACATGACGATCGTCAGAGAAGGAGAGCTGTGCTGAGAGAGAACCAATGAACGAATACCCTCAAAAGTAGATCATAACTGAGCCAAGAGAAGGACGCCAACAAAAACCTCTTGTTGGCGCGTAACAGCGGGATCGGAGGAGATCGACTAAAACGTATTACATTGTTCAAGAAGGCCGCTGAAGAGGACACCAAAGTCCCGCAAATCTTTTCCAAGTGTAGCCATATTAAAGGTATGAAAGATGTCATAAAATTCACAGAGAGCTCTTAATTTATTGATGTGAATAAAATGTGAGAAGCCTCTATACATTTACA
The DNA here is from genome assembly GCA_029216955.1 of Iris pallida. Taxonomy (NCBI): domain Eukaryota; kingdom Viridiplantae; phylum Streptophyta; class Magnoliopsida; order Asparagales; family Iridaceae; genus Iris; species Iris pallida. The sequence continues at coordinate 30,053 of JANAVB010012312.1, read as the reverse complement.
TGAGCAAGTCATGACATCCTCCTCTAGTCCATGTGATGTGGGACAAAAGTGAGCTATACAATAATAATAGTTAACCGATAGTTTTCAATAAGGAGTACGTGCACACATACACATGCAGATTTTCAAGCATGAATGCATTCATGTAGTGGGATTTGAAAAGTCCCAGAAAGGATATCATGCTTCAAGCTATTTAATGCAGTCTGAGCTATCCTACCACATGAATGGTGGCCTTAAAAGCTTGTAGCTCATTAAAAGGTTTAGACAAGACTTCCTCATAGCTCACTCCTACAAGCATTCACTCAGGAAGCAACAAGGAACAATAAAACAACAAATAACAAAACCATGAAATCATTTCTTTCCTATGTGTTCAATGCTCAGTTAAGCACTGGGTGTTCTCAGGCGGTCAGGCTCTCTACATGCAACAAGTATAAGCGGCAAGGACAGATTACAAACCGGATACTAACTGAACATCTTTGTCAGGTGTCGGAGGCTTTCTGCATTTATGTGGTTTTCCGGACCCAGACGTGCTTTATTGTTCGGTTGTCTGCCTCACTTGTCCATCTTTGCCAGTTCCGTTTCAATTCATGCAAGAGAGAGAGAGAATGAAACCAAGTTGATGAGAAGGATCGTTATATACAGGTTGCTTTAAATAACCCTATCCAATAAGTTACTTTAAGTAGCCTTAATCTGATGGAAAAGGAAGGAAAGACGCATATAAATAGATAGATACATAGATAGATGGAGAAGCCATATGTCAGGTGTTGGTTCTTTCGAAAGAATAAAAAAAAGGTTGATGGGTGATATGGATCTTAGTCAAATAGGTTACTTTAATAACCCTATCCAAGGCCAAAGTTGTTAACCACTTAAAGGCAAAACCCTAGACATTGAGCATTTACTCTAAAATATTTATCATATTTACCAAATATTTGTCACTACTATTGAACTATCACAAAGGAATTATTTTAAAGTATTCAATATCAAACTTCTAATTTTTTCCTTTCTATTTTCTAATTTGTTATGAATAGAAAATGAAATAGACAACTGTGCAACTTCTGATTCTAAACCTCCAAGGTTCCAGAATAAATCGTGAGCTTTTGATAACTTGCATCAATTCTATTACCTTTTTATGAGACTCAGTTCATCTATTTACTCCTATGTAGACATGCCACAATCAGTGCTTGTGTACGGGGTATCCTAACTACCAAAAATCTAACACGATACTGTTCCAACTAAGATATGCCAACATATATATATATATATATATATATATATATATATATATATATTGGTAATTGCTGTTTCAAAATTGGCCACCAAATGACCCTTAACCCGAATGACTACAACTCACTCAACTCAGCCCCAGAGGGCGTATAAACTCACGCAAACTCAGTCCGTAGCTAAAACCTAGCCCGTAGGCCCAAACTCGGTCCCGTAGGCCTTGCTCCCTTGCTGTCCGAACCGTAGCTTTGCATCGCCCTGCTTGCTGGCCCGTTCCGCTTGACCCGCGTCCTGCTCCTCGCCGCTAGCCTGCGCATGGCCGACCCAGGGCATGGGCAAGGTGGGCGACCTCCCTGCCCCCCAATTTTGGAAGGCCCCATAATTTTAAAATGGGATATTTTAGCAAGTGCCCCCATTCAAAATATAGAAAATAGCATATATCCCAACTATTTTAAAAAACTAGTAAATGCCCCTATTCCTTTGTAAATCAGCCAAAATTTTATTTTAGTGGGGATATATCTTAAAATTTTATTTGTTCCATACAAATGGTTTAGGACATTTGCTAATTTTTTTTAAAAAAAGTAGGGGTATATGCTAGTTTCTATATTTTGAATAGGAGCATTTGCTAAAATATCCCTTTTAAAATAGACTAGGTAAATCATAAAAAATTAAATTTTTTTTAAAAAAAACAAAGATCCAATCTGGAAACAACAAAAAAGCCAGCGTTCTAATCTGGAAAAATATGATCGCTTGATTGGTGATTTTGATAGCTTTATTAATGATTTTGCTTGTAATTTTTTTTTTATTTATGTGAGAAAAGGGCCCAAATTCTATAGTTTGCTCTAGGTCCCATAAATCATAGGACCGGCCTTGAGCTTGCGTTGCTAGGCCAACTGACCCTGCTCCGCCCGGTCCGCACCGTCGGTAGTATTTTTCAATTTAATTTTCACAAATGGAATTCAATTGCTTACCCCAAGTCTTGAACCCACAACCACTTGGGGGGATGACTCACATCTTAGCCACTTGAGCTAGAGGTGCTTATATATATATATATATATATATATATATATATATATATATATATATATATATATGGAATATATATATAAATATGTGTGTGTGTGTGGAATATATATATATATATATATATATATATATATATATATATATATATGTGTGTGTGTGTGGAGGAGGTGGAGGCGATTGTGATGCAGGCTGATGCTTCCAAGTCCCCTGGGCCGGATGGTTTCTCCAGCGGCTTCTACAAGCGTCATTGGGGTTCCCTCAAGGACCAGGTTCTAGAGGCTGTTCAGGAGTTCTTTGAGACGGGCAAGCTCCTGAAGGAGCTGAACCACACCTTCCTGACGCTAGTGCCCAAGAAGGAGGGGGCGACTTCTCTTGCTGACTTCCGACCGATTGCTTGCTGTAATTATTTGTATAAAATAATTACTCATCTTATGTGCAGAAGGATGGAGGATGCTATGCAGGGCCTGGTTTCTTGGAATCGGGCGGCATTCATCAAGGGACGGTCTATTGCGGAGCATAGCCTGCTGGCTTATGAGATGATTCGGGAGTTCCACAAGCCTGGAGGGATGAAGGCCTGTGTGAAGCTCGACCTGAGGAAAGCCTACGACACCGTCAACAGGGACTTCCTCTGTCATCTGATGGGTGCGATGGGTTTCTCCGAGACTTGGGTGGACAGAGTCAGAGAGTGCATCACCTCCCCCACTTTCTCGGTTCTCATTCAGGGTATTCCATACGGGTTCTTCGGCAGCAGCAGGGGGCTTCGGCAGGGGGACCCGCTTTCCCCCTACCTATTCACTCTCGTGATGGAGTATTTTACCTGTTTGATGGACATCGTGGTGCACCGGGAGAGGATTGTTCCGATATACAGCAGGGTCTCTCCGGTGGTCTCACATCTCATATATGCGGATGATCTATTGGTATTGATGAGGCCTTCCATGCGAGGGATGAGGGAGCTTGCGGTAGTGATGGAGGAGTTCGGACAGCTATCGGGTCTTCGGCTGAATAGGGACAAGAGCAAAGTTTACTTCAGCAATTCTTGCACCTTGAAGGAGGAACGGGCCCTGGAGCTTGGGGTGGAAAAGGGTGACCTTCCGGTGAAATATCTGGGGGTGTCCCTTTCTGTCAACTACGCGAAGGACCGAGAATGTCAGAGTCTGGTGGACTTTGCGCAGAGGAGGGTAGAGGGCTGGCAGGCGGCTGGCCTTTCTTTTGGAGGGCGTATTGAGCTGGTACGATCGGTTATCTCTGCTATTGCTTTGTTCTGGCTCCAATCTATTATGGTTCCTTTGGCTACTATCAGAAAGATTGAGGGCATTTGTGCCAAGTTCATATGGCATGGGGGGATTCATGCCATTTCTTGGGAGCAGCTCTGTCGTCCAAGGAAGGAGGGAGGTGTGGGTCTGCGTTCTCTAGTATCTGTCAGGGAGGCGGCGGGGATCAAGCTGGCATGGCGGTTCCTTCAGGGCGGTTCTCTCTGGTCGGCTTGGATGGCTAGTCGGTATCTACGGGGTAGGAACTTCTGGGTATGTGAAATTGACAACAACTTCTCTGTATCTTTCAAACATATCCTGCGGAACCGTACTGTACTTCGGACGGCTATTCGGAGGAGGATGAGGGAGGGAGGGGAGACGGACCTTTGGCTTGATCCGTGGATTTCAGGTCAGTCTCTTCTGGAGATTCTGGGCCCCCAGACGGACGGTGTGGCGTACAGAGGTCTGACTTGTAGGCACATCATCAGTGGTGGGGTCTGGAGGCCAGAGGAGTACCGGTTCACTGCTCAGTTAGGAGAGGAGATCAGGCAGGTGCAGATCACTCCTACGGTACTGTCTGATGTTTGGGTTTGGGCCCCTCCCGGCCACTCGGAGGGTGCGGGGGAGTTCAGATTTCGTAGCTGCTACGATCTTGTTCGCCCCCACTTCGATGATATAGAGGAGTACGACTTTGTCTGGGGGAAGGGGCTTGCCAGGAAGATGCAACTGTCTGCTTATAAACTGGTGCTGGGCCGATTGCTCACTAGGGACCGACTGTTTCGGTTCGGGGTCCCTGTCCCTGACCCTAAGTGTGTTTTGTGTGAGACAGAGAATGAATCCATTGGGCATCTGTTCTTTCAGTGCCATGTGGCGTGGAGCATCTGGGCAGAGCAGAGCCGGAGGCACTTGGGAGGGGTTGGAAGGGAGCGTGACTTCAGAGAAATCCTTAAGTGGATTGGTGATTGCAGGGGCCAGGAGCAGAGCTGGGCCAGACGTGCTAGATTGAGGCTTGCTGCATCTGTTTGGCATGTCTGGAGGGAGAGGAACCGGCGTATTTATGAGGGACTGTCCACCCCACCAGTGGGCATTCTTCATAACATTGAGTCGGATGTACTAGTTATGTCCCCCTGAGTTGGGACTGTACCTTTATGTTGTAACCTTATTGCGATGTTAGTGGAATAAAATTTACCCTTTTTCCAAAAAAAAAAAAATGTGTGTGTGTGCTACTGTGATCACTGTATCTTGTTTGTTGTGTCTCTTAGCATTATGTCTTATTTGCCGTGTCTATGCAATAAAGATGAAATATAAAGAAGATATTATTGTGGTATACCGCATGTATATTCCTTCAGAGGACCACATCTGTGTTCTATATGTACACATATTAAGCAAGGTTTGCACTATCGGCCGATACCAATAGGTTTTGTTTTTAGCATGTCCGACCCGATGCCCGGACAATACTGGAATTGTGGCTCTCTTTTCATGTTGTAGAATAGAATAATGGGATGATTTGTTTATTGATGAGAGACTACATATATATAGGAGAGGCTAGCCTCCTCTCCTATTACTCTAAGCAATGTGGGACTAAAGCCCAATTACTAATAACTCTAATATAACACTTATTTCTAATATAACTCTTAACACCCTCCCTCAAGCTGGAGCATAGATGTCAATCATGCCCAGCTTGTTACATAAAAATTGAACCCGGGGACCCAGGAGAGGCTTTGTGAAGATATCAGCTATCTGGTCGCCGGTCCGCACATGTTGAAACCTTATCACTCCTTTTGTATATTCATCACGAACAAAATGAATATCAATTTCAATATGCTTCGTCCTTTCATGAAATACTGGGTTGGTGGCAATGTGAATAGCAGATTGGTTATCACACCATAGGTCTGCCACTTGAGATCCTGCGTCTTCTCCCAGTTCTTGTAGGAGATGCTTCATATATAATATTTCTGACGTGCCATGAGCAATAGCTCGATATTCTGCTTCTGAGCTTGAGCGTGCTATCACACTTTGTTTCTTGCTTTTCCACGATACAAGATTTCCGCCAACAAATACGGAGTAGCCAGATGTAGACCGTCTATCTGCCAGACTTGCTCTCCAGTCAGCATCAGTAAAACACTCAATGCGAGAATGTCCGTTATTCTCCATTCGAATTCCTTTCCCTGGATTCTTTACTAGATAACACAGAATTCTGAGAACTGCCTGCCAGTGTGGAACTCTTGGAGAAGCCATGAATCTACTCGCGACGCTTACTGCAAAAGAAATATCCGGACGCGTCATGACTGCCAAGTAGTTGAGTTTACCAACCACTCGACGATACTGATCTGGATTGGTCATCAGGACCCCTTCGTCTGGAAGTAACTTCGCCCCTGGATCCATAGGTGAGTTTGCTCCCTTTGCTTGCATCATGCCTGCATCATTTAGTATATCCAGTACATATTTTCTTTGAGACATTACAATGTCCCGCTTTCCCCGTGTGACTTCAATACCCAAGAAATAGTTCAAGGATCCCATATCTTTGGTTTGAAATTGTTCTCCAAGAAACTTCTTGAGATTTGCAATACCCTGTCTGTCATCTCCCGTGATTACAATGTCATCAACGTAGACACCAAGCAGTATTCTTCCAGCAGATGTGTGTCGATAGAAGATTGAATGGTCCTTCTTCGACTGACACATTCCAAATTGAGTAACCACCTGTGTAAATCTACCAAACCACGCACGTGGTGATTGTTTCAGGCCATAGAGAGCCTTCCTGAGATGACACACCTTACCCTCCCTTGCAACGAACCCGGGAGGTTGCATCACGTAGACTTCTTCGTCAAGATCCCCGTGGAGGAAAGCATTTTTGATATCTAGCTGAAGTAAAGGCCAGTCATAGCGAACGGCCAACGCCATGAGAACACGAACGGACGTTATTTTGGCCACAGGAGAGAAGGTCTCAAAGTAATCCTCACCATATGTTTGAGAGAATCCTTTGGCCACCAGACGAGCCTTCAATCGAACAAGAGTGCCATCCGGTTTCACCTTAATCGTGAACACCTACTTACAACCGACAGCCTGTTTACCAGTAGGTAAATCGACTAAGTCCCAGGTATGATTCTCCTGGAGAGCCTTTATCTCCTCGTGCATAGCAGCACGCCAACCAGGATGTCGGAGACCCTCCTCAGCGTTCTTGGGGATCTGAATCCCATCAATAGTAGCTACCAGAGACTGAGTATGACAACTAAGACCTTTATAGTTGTCAACATACAAGGGATGATCTCGACACGCACGACGAGGACGTGCTGGAGGCAGAATCCCCGGAGCTGCGGGCGGAACTGGTGGAGCTGCGGGCGGAACTGGTGGAGGCAGCTCATTGGAGCCGGAGCTACTGGTGGAACCAGAGGAGGATGATTCTGTGGTGGACGTCGTTAATGGCTGACTTGGTGTATGTGGACCATCATCCTGGGTGACTGGCTCGGTAAGAGAGGGCACCTGTACTGGAGGCTGTTGTGTTTGAGGAGGAAACAGCAAAAAATCTTCTTCTGGATAAATTAGGGGTGCCGGACCTATTGATTGGGGAAACGGTGGAAAGTTTGATTCGACAAAGGTAACATCCCGAGTGAAAAAATATCTCTTTAAGACAGGAGAGAAACACCGATACCCTTTCTGATCTTTAGGATACCCAAGAAAAATACATTGTATTGCCTTAGGATCTAATTTAGAAAGGGTTGGACGGGTATCCCGAACATAGCATAAGCAACCAAAGATACGGGGAGGCAGAGGAAACGGTTCTTAAGAGTCGCCATCGTGTTTGCCGTTGATTGTAAAAGAACAGAACAATTATCGGGTTTCAACCTATTCTCATCAATAAACAAATCGTGTTTGCCATTGATTGTAAAAGAACAGAACAATTATCGGAGGACTGAACTTAGACTCACAATACAAACTCGCTCGTACAAAGAAAGCCTAGGGACGAAAACCTAGGTACAGCAGACTAAGTACGATTGTTTATTTTTGATTCTGGGGGGTGACGATAGAGGCTCGGGAAAGCGACGGCCGCTCTGCCTTACTCCTTGGACGATCAGTATGCAGCCTTGGCTCGGGGAAGATCTGCTTGGCGTTGACGAAGAAAGGCTCTTCTTACTCTCCTCGGGTTGCTCTCCTGGCTTCTCTCTCTCTGTGAGTATCAAGAAGAAAGGGGGGAGCTCTCTCTGTGTAGATCTCTCTCTTCTTATTTTTTTATTCTTTTGTTGCCGACCTCTCTCTCTCTCCTTTTTTTTTTTTGACTCTGTCCATTTTGCAAGGGAATGGCACCCTGCTATTTATAATAGTGGGGAAGCATCATTAGGGTTTGGCTGATTACCCGTTCTCAAAGTGGCGGCGGCCTGGTGATTGATCAATCTGGACCATTAGTCTTGAGTGTGAAGGATCTGGACCATTAATGTGGATTATGCCAAATCCCATCAATAATAAATGTTGATTGCAATAAATCTCCATCATGATGATTTGCTGATGTCTGCAAATCTAAATGAATCAATTTAATTCATTCTCTTGCCACGTGTCCCAAATTATTAGAATCTGACCCAAAATTTGATTATGTTTAGGACACGTGTCCTGTCATCATTATTGAGCCGCATGAGGAGTGTTCATATTTGGGCCACATGAAGGTCGTCATGACCGAGCCGCATGGAAGATTTCATGACCGAGCCGCATGAATAGTCTCTACACTCGAACCACATGAAGGTTGTCATGACCGAGCCGCATGAATATGTTCATGGCCGAGCCGCACGAGAGTCTTCATGGCCGAGCCGCATGGGTTTCTTCATGGCTGAGCCGCATGGGGGCCTTCATGGTTTGAACCGCATAGATTTCTTTGCACTGGCCGCATGAACTCGTCTAGTCTGGCCGCATGGACCTGCCTCGAAGCTTGGTAGACAGCGCCGTATTGGTGAAGATTTTCCTTATTTCCTAGAAAAATTCTGCTTTTCGTGTCAGTCATTATGACAACTTTATGTCAGGTCTGTCATCTGTCAGTTGTCAGCCGTCACCATTGATTGTAAAAGAACAGAACAATTATCGGAGGACTGAACTTAGACTCACAATACAAACTCGCTCGTACAAAGAAAGCCTAGGGACGAAAACCTAGGTACAGCAGACTAAGTACGATTGTTTATTTTTGATTCTGGGGGGTGACGATAGAGGCTCGGGAAAGCGACGGCCGCTCTGCCTTACTCCTTGGACGATCAGTATGCAGCCTTGGCTCGGGGAAGATCTGCTTGGCGTTGACGAAGAAAGGCTCTTCTTACTCTCCTCGGGTTGCTCTCCTGGCTTCTCTCTGTGTGAGTATCAAGAAGAAAGGGGGGAGCTCTCTCTGTGTAGATCTCTCTCTTCTTATTTTTTTTATTCTTTTGTTGCCGACCTCTCTCTCTCTCCTTTTTTTTTTTTTTTTTTTTTGGGATGTCGTTTCGGACGTAATACTTCTTCAGGAAGTTGCCGTTGATGGACAACATGAGCAAGTCTCAGTGTGAGCAGCCACATACTTGGCCAGCTCCAACTCTTCTTCAGCCACCCCCTGTGTAAATGCAGACTGAGAGGATGATTTGGGCAACTTGATCATCAGGGGTTCAGTTGATGGAGTAGATCGTGGAGTTGTTGGCGGACTAGCGACCCCTAGTTTGGCACTTGACGTGGAGCGAGGAGTGGCTGGTTCACTTGAAGTGTTAGACCTCGCATCGGGGTGACGACCTTTCTTAGGCAGGCGTATCGTCAGAGGTCTATCGGAGGGATTGAGCTTCTCTGTTTGGGATTGACCGACTCTTGGCAGTCTGATGGTAAGTGGCCCCGTTGTGGATCTCGGCACCTGGCCGGACCTTGACAGCCGGATTCTCATCTGTTCTTCTTGTGCGGAGAGACTGATTGCGTCCTTACGCAGAGTGGCCGTAAGGGGTGCGGAATTGCCCGGTTTGCGAGCCTGAAGGTGGATCGTTAGAGGTTCTTCTGATCCTGTAACCGTCTTGTTGTGAGCTTGCACATCTTCTTCGGCCAGATGCTTCTTTGATTTTTCGTACAGACAGGAGTCTGAGTAATAAGATTCGACCCCCTTGAAGGGGTCGATATCGGCAAACTCTGTCCTCACGAAGCCGTGCTTATCGACATATTTGAAGCACTGGTGTAGCGTGGAAGGCACGATCATGTAATCGTGTATCCAAGGCCGCCCCAGAAGGATATTGTAAGAAGTGTCGGCATCTATGACATAACAGGTGACTTCTGATTGGAGATCGCTAATCTGACATTTCAAGCGAATCTTCCCTATTGGGTAGCTCCTGCCCGAATTGAAATCGCTAATGGCGGTGCTTGTAGGCGTCAGGCGATGCATTGGAATGCGAAGATGATGTAGCAGACCCTTCGGAATGATGCTTATGGAGGACCCGGGGTCAATGTGCATTCGGTCTACCTTTACGTCGCCGATGTATCCAGTGTAGTACAATGGGCGATCGTGCAGGTTAGTTTTGATGAGCATATCCTGCGGAGAGAAGACGATATTGGGCATTGCACCTGTACACGCACTATCTTGGAGATCTGTAGGCTGATTATCTCCCGTGAGGTTGACCTGAGCCAAGTATGCGTCGGCATTTTGGAGCGCCTCACTTAGAGCTGTGCGGACATCTTTTGAGAGTCTCAGGAGTTCGTTTAAGGACAATTTGGCCGGTGTGTTAGCCAATTGCGCCAAGATGTCGAAGTTATAGGGCCTCTCCAGCCCCTGAGGTGTCTCCTTTCGGAGAGATTTGTCGAAGCGAGTCTCCTTCGGCCTAGGCTTGTCGGTCGTCGAAGGCTGAGCCGGTCCCGGAGTATCAGCGTTTGTGGGCTGCTGATCATTAGTCGGATTCTCGGCCACTGGTTGGGCTTGTGCTCCAGATCGGGTAGTGACGGCTGAGACTTCCCCCTCCTCTGCCGAGGCGGTGCGGTATGATCTGACCTTTCCACTTTTCTTTTTAGAGGATAAAGTGGGCTGAGTCACCTCATGGACTAGGTCCGGATGGACCCACATGATCTCCCCTCGTGATGTGGTGAGGGGTATTAGGCCGGGAGTTTGATCACGGGCAGGCGGAAGGTTAGTGATTTCCATTGTTGCCAGAGGGATGGGCATGACACCGTCTTGAGTCTCTGTTGGAGGGAAATTGCCGAATTGTACGGACACCATGTTGGCTGCTACGGTTACCTCCTCGAAGTCGATAGCCAGAGCGTTTGAATCGATGAGGTTCTGGATATACCGTTTCAGTTGGTAGCAGTCGTGTGTAGCATGGTGGACGTAGCGGTGGTAATGGCAGAACTTCGGATTTTCCAAATCAGCAGGCCGAGGTTCCCGCCTTGGTGGAGGAAGCTGAATTCTATCTCCTTGTATAATCATGTCCAAGATAGGCTTGACGTGGCCGTCTTCGAAAGAATAAGTGATTTGAGGCCATTGTATGTCCGCTGGCTGTTGCTCGGGCTTCTGGGCTGTATCGGTCACCATGGCCTGCTTGCCTTTGTTGTCTCGGTTGGAGGGGCTACCCCCATTGTCGTTGCTGGTGTTGGGACGCTTCCCCTTGTTCTCCCCCTCTGAGATATGCAACCCCAGTTGGCGAGCTTTCTTCAATCGTTCCTCGGCACTTGTAGCGCTGATGATAAAGGCCTTCCAGTCCTTGAATTGACTTTCGCCCATCCAGAGACTAATTGTTGGGAGTAGTCTCTTTTGGCAAATTTCAATCAAGGAAGAGTCCGGGTTGCCAGATGGTAACTTCATTGCGGTTTGACGAAACCGCTCAATGTAATTCCTTGTCAGCTCTTTCTCTCCTTGGACGACGTCCATGAGGGTAGACATCGTGACGTCCTGCCCTACCTCATAGAACCTCTCCAAGAACAAGCGCTTGAAGCCAGCGAAGGAGTGGATGCAATTATCTGGCAGGTTGCGGTACCAATCAAAGGCGACTCCTTCCAGTGCCCCAATGAATAACCGTGTGAGGATGGCGTCCTCATGGGGCAGATGGTCGGTAGTGACCTCAAAGTAAGTGATGTACCGGCTTGCTGAAGTCTTACCATCATATGGGTTGATATTGAACGGCTTATATCTTGGGGGAAAGGGCACATCCCTCCATTCAGCTGGGTATGGTTGCCGTATTCTGAGGTCTTGAGAATTTTCTCGGGCGTGGAACATCGCTCTAAGCTCCTGAACCTCTCTCCTTACTTCTCGGGCCTCATCTGTCGCGGTAGGGGCCGTTATCTCGGGAGCATTATTGCCCGGGTTTGGTGCCGCTGAATTTGAATCTATGTTGTTCGTGGGACCCGTGCTTGTCTGACCAGGTGTCACTCCCTGCAGAGTAGGAAGTGCCGCTTTGATCTCATCTACGGACTTGACCAAGGCGTGCAGTATGGCCTCCAAAGTGTCGATACGTTGGCGATCGCCGGAACCACCTTGGCTGTTGTCTGTCATGAATACCGTCCTCACGTGAGGAGTGACAGAAGGAGAGGTGGCGGACATGCCCTCCGAGTCATACTCATGCATCGAGAAATCATCGGGATATGTGGGGATGTTCTCTTCAGGTTCGGACTCGGAAGGAACAGTACCCCCAGCTTCAGAACTTGCTTCATTTAGGACGTCCTCGAGGACGTCGGTATCTGTTGTATCCGTCGGAGGATTTGCTTCCTCCAGTCTGTCTTCTTGGAATGTCGGGTTGTCGTAGAGGTTTGGAGGAGTGCTACCCCCAGTTCCGACGACCCCCAATGACGTAGACGGCGAACTTCCTACTGTAGCAGTTTTCGTCTTTGAACGGGTGTGTTGGAATACTCCAGTAGAGGATAATCCTTTAGACGACGGCTTCTTAGCTGCAATAGTTGACACCTTTGGGCTGGAGATGCTTGTCTTCTTCCCTCTCCCCTCCACGGGGACTTTCCGCGCGGAATTGCAGGAGGCAACGGGAGGTGCCTCGTCTTCCGAGCTCGGATGTTGTAATCTTTGGAAGACGGATGGCCGGTCTTCTGTTACTGCCGTGTTGTTGCAACAGCAGTTGACGATAATCTGGGTGCAGTGACGTCCCTGTGAGGACTCTCTGCACGCTGAGGCTCCTTCTCTTTCCTTGCGTTTGTGGAGGATAGCTTCACGCAGGTCAGAGGAACCACTTTGTCCGTTTGCCGCCGGGGGCTGGACTCGAGTGGTTTTATACAACTTTCCGTCAGAGGCCCGCGTGATACTCAGCGGGACGCCCCGATAGTCAGAGGTTGGGGCAGCTGTCTGGACTTGATGAGTCCCCGCTGCCCTAGACTTTTTCTTTTTAGCACTTGTGGGTGCGTAATAGGAAGAGTCCACATTAGGTATCACAGAGTCTGGATTCTCATCCAGCGAGTGATCAGAGTTAGGACCGCATGAGAGTCGGTCGAAAACTGATCGAGAGAAGCGCGGTAGAGACGCTATGCGGCTAGCGTTGGGTGCCGTGCAGGCTATCTGCATGCGACTGTCTTCTGTTGTGGGACGAGTTCTTATGCGGTTAGGAGTCACGGCCGTGCAGGCTGTCCGCATGCGGTTGGCATCTGTGGCCGCATGGGTTTTCTGCAAGCGGTTGACTTTACTAGCCGCATGAATCTCATCCATGCGGTTGGGAACTGTAGCTGCATAAGTTATGCGGCTGACAGAAGTGGCCGCATAAGTTTTCTTTGTGTGGTTGACGGTTGTGGCCGCATGGATTTTCTTTCTGCGGCTAATACCCTTCTGCGGTTCAGGTTGAGCAGAGACCCTCTTTGCCCCTGCAAGTCCAGCATCATAGTGTTTTCTTCTGCCGGACTTGGGGGCAGCAGAGGTGTCTGCGATCTGAAGTGGGGCCGCAGGAGAATCTTTCTCGCCGTCTTGAGCGACCGAGGGTATCCCATCGAGGGCTTGGGGAGGAGCAAATGACTTTGGCCTCCACTCTTTGCGAGCCTTCATGGTGCGGGTGCGTTTTTGGACCGGGCCAGCGTTGCCTTCAGAGAGATCTCTTCGAACGCCTGTTGGTCGAAGCGGACGACCATCTTCTGTTGTGTGGAGCCAAGTTTGGCTGCATCCGATTGCGTCACCAACTCCTCAGCCGTGGAGAAGTTAGTCCCCAGCAGAGTCGCCATCGTGTTTGCCATTGATTGTAAAAGAACAGAACAATTATCGGAGGACTGAACTTAGACTCACAATACAAACTCGCTCGTACAAAGAAAGCCTAGGGACGAAAACCTAGGTACAGCAGACTAAGTACGATTGTTTATTTTTGATTCTGGGGGGTGACGATAGAGGCTCGGGAAAGCGACGGCCGCTCTGCCTTACTCCTTGGACGATCAGTATGCAGCCTTGGCTCGGGGAAGATCTGCTTGGCGTTGACGAAGAAAGGCTCTTCTTACTCTCCTCGGGTTGCTCTCCTGGCTTCTCTCTCTCTGTGAGTATCAAGAAGAAAGGGGGGAGCTCTCTCTGTGTAGATCTCTCTCTTCTTATTTTTTTATTCTTTTGTTGCCGACCTCTCTCTCTCTCCTTTTTTTTTTTTGACTCTGTCCATTTTGCAAGGGAATGGCACCCTGCTATTTATAATAGTGGGGAAGCATCATTAGGGTTTGGCTGATTACCCGTTCTCAAAGTGGCGGCGGCCTGGTGATTGATCAATCTGGACCATTAGTCTTGAGTGTGAAGGATCTGGACCATTAATGTGGATTATGCCAAATCCCATCAATAATAAATGTTGATTGCAATAAATCTCCATCATGATGATTTGCTGATGTCTGCAAATCTAAATGAATCAATTTAATTCATTCTCTTGCCACGTGTCCCAAATTATTAGAATCTGACCCAAAATTTGATTATGTTTAGGACACGTGTCCTGTCATCATTATTGAGCCGCATGAGGAGTGTTCATATTTGGGCCACATGAAGGTCGTCATGACCGAGCCGCATGGAAGATTTCATGACCGAGCCGCATGAATAGTCTCTACACTCGAACCGCATGAAGGTTGTCATGACCGAGCCGCATGAATATGTTCATGGCCGAGCCGCACGAGAGTCTTCATAGCCGAGCCGCATGGGTTTCTTCATGGCTGAGCCGCATGGGGGCCTTCATGGTTTGAACCGCATAGATTTCTTTGCACTGGCCGCATGAACTCGTCTAGTCTGGCCGCATGGACCTGCCTCGAAGCTTGGTAGACAGCGCCGTATTGGTGAAGATTTTCCTTATTTCCTAGAAAAATTCTGCTTTTCGTGTCAGTCATTATGACAACTTTATGTCAGGTCTGTCATCTGTCAGTTGTCAGCCGTCAGAACATTAAATGCGTCCAGACGTTGAGCACAGCTGTTTTGAATGCCACGTGGCCTCTCTCTCTGAGCCGCATGGAGTTTACTCGAGCTGCCTATGTGTTTGAGCCGCATGGGACTCCTGAGCCGCATGAAGCTCGTCTGATTTTGAGCCGCATGAAGCTTCCTGAGTTCTGTGCCGCATGAAGAACGTTTCATGACCGAGCCGCATGAAGGACGTCTCATGACCGAGCCGCATGAAGGACGTCTCATGACCGAGCCGCATGAAGGACGTCTCATGACCGAGCTGCATAAGGAATGTCTCATGACCGAGCCGCATGAAGGACGTCTCATGACTCGCATGAGGAATGTCTTGATCAGCCCGTGCACTCGCTTTGTGGGCCCGGGTATTCCGAACACACGAGTGCGTAGGTATCATGTTTGCTCCCTGATTAGAAACACTTGCCCTCGATCTTTGTTGGGAGACTCTTGAGAACCACTCTGTCCGTTTGTCGCCGGGGGCTGGACACGAGCGGCTTTGTACAACTTTCCATCAGAGGGCCACTTAGCGGGACGCTCGTGATGGTCAGAGGTTGGGACAGCTGACTGAGCCCGAAGAGCCCGCGCTGCCCTAGACTTCTTCTACTTAGCACCCGAAGGTGCGCAATAGGAAGAGTCCAAGTTTGGAAGGAGGGAAGAGAAGTTGGTGCCCTTTTCAAAGGAGGTAAGGGGGCTCTATTTATAGAAATGGAGTAAGCCCTTTCTTCTTCTCCTTTCCGATGTGGGACTAAAAGCAATATTTTTCATGCTTCTACAGGATTTGGCGACTCTGCTGGGGGGGTGCTGGGACAGAGGGGGGGGCAGTGGCGGGGGCAGGGGGCGCTGGTGGGGGGGTGCAGCAGCAGCAGCAGCGGACAGGGGGGGGGGTGCAGGATCGGGGGGGGGGGGGGGCGCTGGTGGGGGGGGGGGGACAGCAGCAGCAGGGGGCGCGAGGGGGGGGGGGGCGCTGGACAGGGTGGAGGCGGCAGCAGCGAGTGGAGGAGAGGGGGGGGGGGGATGGCAGCAGCAGCGGGTGGGGGGGGGGTACTGTAGCACGCGGGGGGGGGGGGTGGTTGAAATTTTTTTTTTTTGTGGAGAGAGGGGTGGATGGATTATGGCTCTGATACCATGTAGAATAGAATAATGGGATGATTTGTTTATTGATGAGAGACTACATATATATAGGAGTGGCTAGCCTCCTCTCCTATTACTCTAAGTAATGTGGGACTAAAGCCCAATTACTAATAACTCTAATATAACACTTATTTCTAATATAACTCTTAACACATGTCATAAATTAACAAATAATAAATTAAAAAAGGAGTACGACAGAAAACAATGTCTACTAGTCTAAAAAATGTCGACGACACAATTATAAGATCGTGTCAAAGATCAACATGGTTCAACATATTGATAAAATTCCTTATCATGACAGTGCAACCATCAACATTTGTCGAAGTTCTATACATAAATTCATAAAGTTCATACATCTAATACTATTCTATTTAATACTATCTATCGTGGAGGTACTTTGTTTAATCAAGTAAAATAAAGAACAATATCTATTAGGAGTGAATGATTTAACAATTTTGAATATAATTCCATAAAAACTAACGACATATAGCACATAAGATTATGCCTAAATGTATCAAATACTTTTCGAGTTTTTAAAATAATGATTGGAAGTGATTTTGCATAGATGTGATCGTGTCAAACATATATTATTTTTTGTCATATGAAACATAACTTTTTTGTTGTTGTATCAAATATGTTCTAATACTTTTTGGGACCTAATGACTACCCTAAACATGCATTGATTAGATATTATTAAGATCTAATATATACAATATGTATATAAATTTGTTTTCATGTGTATTTATAACCGTATCCTTACCGTGCCCATATCCTAAATTCTCTATGATAAGCCACATTCCGAATCCATATTGTCTGTACCCGAATCCATGTATATGCAACCTAAGATCAGCTAAGTTATGTGACTTCAGTTTATAGTGGAAAGGGTTGTATTCTTATCAAGTACTAACTCAAGTACTTTTACTTGTTTGAGGCTATTCTTTATACTATAAATCAATAACATGTACATGTAATCATTCTCTTACTGTTCTGCTTGAAAGTTTTCACAAAATGTATTCATTACTCAAGGAGTGGTGTTTTTTCTGTATGCTATATGTACATTCTACAAATCTGAAAGATTTTGTTTCTTTTTGAACTTTGGCTATTTATTTTTTTGAGTAATTGAAATTACTTTTAAGTTCTATCTAAGAAAATTTAGGTAAAGATAATATAGTTTCTATAGGTAGCCTTTCCTCTTTAGTTTATCTTAAAAATTATGTTTCTTTCTCTTCTTATTGCCATTTTCCATTTAGTGTAACTTGTGAGCAATTAACTATGCATTTTAAATCTATCATATGTACATAACATTGTTTATCAGAGGGAAATGTAACTTCTTGTTCTCATATTCCATATCTGTTTATCTTTCTCTTTTATTGCAAGAAGAAATGCTAATGCAAGTATATGAATATCCAGACAAGGTTCAAGCATAATTGAGAAAATGGGTTTTGCATCTTTGACTGTTTGGAACATGAAGACTTGGAAGGCTATGGTATACATGCTTAATCAAAAGTTTTACTGTAATATCTGAAGCGTGTTTAGTTTGAATGTGATTCACTTGACAAATCAAAAATATTCTCTGGTGAAGGCATCCCTTCCTTTGGGAAAAGATCCACCTGCAATCACTTCACT
>JANAVB010012312.1:0-7500 GCA_029216955.1 Iris pallida | reverse complement strand
AGACAAGTTCTGGGTGCGGGATTGAGGGGACTATATATAGGTATTTTCTAATCCTAATCCATAAATACAAGATCATAATGAGAGGTTTCTCAAAGCTTTCAACTTTTGGAGAAGAGAAAGGGGATTGACGGCTGCTTAGGAGTTTGAGGGTAATTTCTTCCATTGTCTTTTGTTCTTCCAGAGTCTGTAATCAACTTTCGTCATCCAAGTAGTTGTGGTGATCCGATTTTTATCGGTGAGAAGTTTGTAAGGAGTGGATCTCTTTATTCCATTAGTGGAGGCTTTTTAGGGTTCGACTCCGATCGTCTCGTAGTTTTTTTTTCCTCCAGGTTATTTAGTAATAGGGTCTCACATAATAGTTGAAATTAGGTTTGGGTTTCCAAAATGTCCGACGTTAGTAGCCATACACTAACGTCAGACATTTTGACCCAAATTCTAATTTCAACTATTATGTGAGACCCTACTACTAATTCCCTTTCTTTCCGCAAGGACGTTGCTTGTCAAAAATTGTTGTATGTTTGCATTTGACTTTTGTATGATTTTGGCGTTTGTGGTTTTATGCATCTTTCTTCGGTTCTCCCGCATTCTCTCTAGTTAGGGGGAACAGTTTCTACGTTTCGTTCCCAATAGAGTGGTATCATAGCTTTTGGTTCTGCTGATACCCATATAGTGGTATCGGAGCTTTGGGTTCAAAGGAGGTGTCACAGTTGACAGTCAAACCAATTATCACTATTAGTGGAGCAAGAGGAAGGATTTGTTGTTCGTCAAGAACCTGCATTTTTATGTATTTTCTTCTGAGAAGCCTAATGAGAAATCCGATGAGAACTGTAAGTTCGAGTATATACATGTATGTGGGGGGTATATTAGACAGTCCGTTGACGAAAATGTGTATAATCACATCGCCAATATCGACACGCGAGAACACTATGGGAGAAGCTGAAAACCTTGTACGCAAAGAAGACCAGTGTAAACAAGTTATTCCTAATCCGACAGATGATGGATCTGAGGTTCAAGGATGATACATCTATTACAGATCACCTAAGTGAGTTCTAGGGCATGGTTGACCATTATCCTCTATGAGAGTAACATTCGACGACGAAGTTCAGTGGCTGTGGCTGTTTTGTACGTTTCCAGACTCGTGAAAAATCGTACTAGTATCCATGATCACTTCTGATCTAGAAAGTGCACTTAGTCTAGAGTTTGCCAAGAGCGGGATATTAAATGAAGAGATGCAGAGGAAATCACATGTCATTTCATCTATATCTCCCTCAGAGGCGCTTGTTACAGAGAGTTGCGACAGAAGTAAAAGCAGAGGTCCTGGTGGTGATAGAGACAAGAGCAGAGGAAAGTCCAAGGGTTGGTACGAGGACTCTAACTGCTATCATTGTGGCAAGAATGACCACATCAAGTGAAACTGTTCCACGTGGAAGAGAGAAGAAGGGTGGGAAGGGGAAGCAGAGTGAGAACAATAGTTGCCTCAACACTTGGAGACGATGCGATCATTGTGGGTGATGAGGTAGTCATGAATCTCGTATGCGATGATAATTCTTGGTTGGTGGACTCAGGAACTTCAGCACACGTATCTCACAATAGGATACTTTTTGCCACTTGCAGAACATGAGACTGTGGAGTTCTGAAAATGGACAAAGGAGATGTGTCAAAAGCTGTTGCTATTGGAGATGTGCATTTGAGAACCAAGACAGGTGCAAATATTATTCTCAAAGGTGTTCATCATGTCCCTGACATCCGTTTCAACCTAGTGTCGGTTGAAAAATTGGATGATAAGAAATTTCTCTGTCCCTTCGGGATCCAGAGGTTCGATGTTGATTGCCAGAGAAAGTAAGAAGTTCTTGGGAACGTTAATGAGATTGGATACCGGAACCTCTGTGGTCTACTGTTTGCTCTTGGTACAGAGAAGTCCTGTGGCAGGATGACTTTAAGCCTTAGTGAGTTCTTGGGCATTTGAAATATCTGTCGTGCTTTGCAAAAAGCACGGGTAGCTCAGCACTACAAAGGGAAAAATTACCCATACTAATGTGACGTGACACCACTTGAGGTGGGACCTCGACTTCGGATCATGTCACAATAGCGTAGCATCGCATATAGGCAGGCAGCCTACTACTGAAAAGTGGAGAGTAGTAGTATAGTAATACACGAGCCTGTGACCTCATGCTACAATAGTATGACACTACTAAGAGGTTGGACCTCGACCTTGGGCCACGTCATGGCGGCATAGCATCGCAATGAAGCAAAATGTTTCATGCTGGGAAATATTAAACTCTTTGAAATCAACTTACCTAAATGTATGAACAGTGATGCAAGTCGCTTTTGATGGTAAACTTGTAGACACCTAAGATACTTACACCAATACTAGGTGAGTACAAGGCCTCTAATGTGTGACCAGATGCACAACTGATGTATTATGTGAGTGGAAAATAGTGGTTTGGTACATAATTCAAGACATAGTTCATTCTTTATTGTACTGTTATTTGACCCATGCAAGAAGATTCAAGTCGTAAGTGACATATATCCTAATGCATGATGTACATTCATTACGGGGAACGCTCAGCCTAGCCTATATGTATTGAGTTATATCAGGGGATTGTTGAAGTTTTTATTTGGCAGCTAGGAAGTTTAGTCCCACATTAGAACAAACTCTAAGTGAGTATCTCAATATATAGTTATGATTTGTATTGGGATATGCATAAGGGGATTGTTGAAGTTTTTATTTGACAGCTAGGAAGTTTAGTCCCACATTAGAACAAACTCTAAGTGAGTATCTCAATATATAGTTATGATTTGTATTGAGATATGCATATAGAGTGTGGTGACCCATGGGATTGCCATGGTGGGGTGTTTTCCTAAATGGCTAAGTTTAAATCCTCAAAGAAAATATTTATGCTTTTTGTCACTCTCTTTGGAAAATTTTCTTAGGAGCTAAGTCCCATGGGGGCTTAGCGACTCGGACCAGACTCGGACTCAGACTCAGACTCGAGTTCAGACGAAGGGTGTAAAATGGTACTTTGATAATGCACTTTGCACTTCGCATGATTGCATCGGGCGCGAGATTATGCTTGTGTGCATTGTTGCGCTCATGTGCTCATTTCTGCTCGAGTTGATGTGCAGTTCCTGTGTGGGAGCAGTGCGTTTGTGTGGCAGCACGACTGCGCCTGCACGCCTATGAGATATCTACAAATTGCGTTGTGTTGACAATTATGATAGGTAATCTATTTAAATTGATCATAATTTTTTAGGATTCTATTTTGGTTGAGCCTAATCTTTGGGGATTGTGGGCGGCAACTAGATTAAGGTTAGGGTTTTTCACCATCTCCATGTATATATATAGTCTATGTGTTGCTCTCTCGTTGGATGAAATAACAAAAGTTCAAAAAAAAAAAAAAAAAAAAGAACGGAAGGGAGAGATTTCTTGCTAACTTCAGGAATCGAATTCACCCCCAATCAACGAAGTTCTACCCAAGGAGTTTGCCTGTTCAAGTCCATCATAGAGGGGAAATGGAAGCGTTCCGTAAGTTCATTACAGGTTCCTGAGAACAGATTGTTTAAAGAGAAAAAATATTGCTTCGAGCAACAGTGCCTTCATCATCCCAGCAAGTTGTTTACTTTTCTGTCTTCACCTTCTACATCTTATAACAGTTCTATTGCGTTGTAGCAATTGCGATTGCAAAGCGAAGAAATGATTTTATTTTGTAGCCTTCTAATTCAAGCATTAAGTCAGTTTGTTATATATTGGAGCAACGTTGGAGTCGGGTTCAAAAATGTGATTTTCAATATCTCACAGTTTTGAGTCCATCTTTGAACCTCGGCAATAACATATCGACAAGTCTATAAAGAAATTGTTTCATTTTTTTCTTCCTTTAGAGTATCTCCAACCCTATTGTCTTGTGTTTGTGTTGTAATTCCTATGTGGCATGAGGCACAAGCCAATGTCTTTTCTATGTGGCAAGATGATATTAACACAAGACAATAAGAAAAAAAGTGTTCTCCAATGCAAAAGTTTGAGAAGACAATAAAATTACTTTTTTTTTTTTCAACTTCTAAGACAACTTTTCCAATTCTTTCTTTTTTATAAATATTTTTATTCATAATTGATGATGTGGAAGTAAAGCATTGTGAAGTTTATTGTCTAGATCTAGACAACTAACTTCACATTGTCTTTGATATGTCATTGCCATGTCAACTTCACAACTTATCTCACATTTGCATTGGAGAAGAAATTTTGAAATAAGAAGTGATTTCTATGTGGCAACCATTTTTTTTTTTTCAAACTCACAATGGGTTGGAGATGCTCTTAGCGTCTTCTAAATGCAACTATAAACTTGGTTGATACGTTTCTGATAATGCATGTCATAAATAAATGGAAATTTTGACAGGATATTGAATAATATTATCTTTCTGAATCATAAATTTGTGGGGATCTTCCTCACCAGCCATTCTGCCATGCGTAGCAATATAGTTGCTAATAATATTCAATCAAGGACTGTTCTTATGGGGACAGCTTATAAGTAGAGTTTTGTCCTTGTTTGTAGTAATTGAGAGGAAAATTGATATTATAGTGAACTAGTCCATGTGTTTACGCTCTACAAGCATCATATAGTGATAATTAATTCACTATGCATGTCTTTAAAGTACATAATTTATACTTGGATAGCGAACTAGTCCAGGTCTTTAAAGTACATATTAGGCACCTCATGATCGCTACATGATGTTAGTGACTTGTTATGTGTGAAAACAAAAGTCAGGTTATGGACCGAAAATGCTAGTCAAAAGCATATATTTTACTACAGACCATAGCGACAACTGTTAAGATATTCATACGTGACCTACTTATTCTAGTTGCGCCAGCCGCACCGATCAATTATTGACACTCAATTTGGTGCTGGTGCTGATATATAGAGGGACCCAGGCACGAGACGCGGGCATGTTATCATCAGCTGGTGTCAGGCATGCTAAGTGGCCCTTTAACTTAATTTGCAGGGTATTTTCCTATATACTTGGGACCAACATTTCAGAGGAGAGGAAGCGATTGCCAATTAAGACATGGAGAGAGTAGAACTATATATATATATGCTTGCTCAAGAATGCAAATAGGAAAAAATTGATTAGGGAGGCATCAAGCTGGTAGATCATCGTTGACATCAATAAATATTTATATAGTAAATATATGGTAAGTGCCGGGTGAATATCATACTATGAACGATTATGCTATTTGGCTTTCAAATTTTTTGGGTGATACCATTTCCAATTATGTGGCATCTGACATAGCAACTGACATATCAGCTGACATTTCATGTCCCAAAAATTAATTACCAATTTTTTTTATTGTTAATGCTAATGGTAATTTAATATTAATATTAATTTAATTTTAATATTAACGTTAAAATTAATAATGTTAATATTAATATTCATGTTAATTTGATATTAATACTAGTTTAATATTAATTTTAATGTTAATGTTAATGCTAATTTTAATGTTAATGTTAATATTAATTTTAATGTTAATATATTAAGTTGTTATTAATGTTAATGTAATGTTAATATAATGTTAATATTAACATTAATTTGATTTAATTTTAATTTAATTTGTCATGTCAGTTGTTATGTCATCAGCCATGTCATATGTCACATAATGGAAGATGGTATCAACCAATTTTTTTGGGAGCCAAATAGCATTTTTTTACTGCGAAGCCTTGTGGAGTATGTCTCCGCATTGAAGGATGATGGTGATTGATATATTCATGCATGGTAGTCCTTGCCACATGTAATGTGCAATCACTTTCTTAGCGATGATGGTAAAGTTGGACAGCAGGTCTCCTTCCTCATTTGGGTCTCGCTTTTGCTCATGGAGCTCGTAGATTTTACTCATACTTGAAAGCCGGACAATGAGCTTGATGTGTAGTATGGATCAACTTAATTAGGATTCTTTGTGTCTCTTTCAGCTTCACAAGAGTTTCAAACTTCCAAAATGGAGCACATGCATATGTTTGTATTAATAAGAAGAAATGATTGTACAACTATACTAGCCTATTGGTGTACATTATCCGAAAGATATTATGTGGGGGCTCATTTCAGACTCTGAAGGACATGGACAACACTATTGTTTGATACTAAGTTTAGAACTGTATATATCCTTCCTGACTAGCACAGAACTTGAAGATATGCTGAAAGGAAACATCCCAATGCCGATCCATGCATATTTCTAATTCTTTTTCTATAGTTGATCAATATTTCTGATAGATATACTTTAATTTGCATTAGGAACTACGAACTGCCAACTTCTCCAGAATAAATTAAATCAGATCTTTATCATTTCATTTTTATTATATTCGAATAACATTTAGACATCAAAAGAAATTATTTTTTTTATTTTTGAACTTGTCAGTATGGATCGACAACAAGAACTTGTAATATAGGCTGAAGGGAGGTCCTACTTCGCCGGGAACTTGCAGCAGATCAAGTTACCATTATGGACTGCAACACAGTGACCACCCACAAATCCATCTTTCAAGCAGTCCTCTTTACAGGTAGGTATGCACTCCCCTGTGCAATGATAATCGAGCTCTGCAAGGAATTGTTGGTGACAAATAAATTCAGATCATCCAAACAAAAAGGCCTAGAATTAAAATGTTAGGACAATGATATCTGCTAGGTGTAACTTACTTGGTTACTTGGTTACGCGATGTAAAGAGGAAAAAAAAAAAGACTAAAAGAGCTTACTTGCTTGTGAGTCAGAAATCGCAAGCATGATCAGCATTGCGAACATGAGGAACTTGATTGCACGGAAATATGCCATTTTTCTTGTTGTCCACTACTTTTGCTTGGTAGTGAAATGAATGGTTGGTTCGTCGTGGAAGTTTAGCATTTTATAGGTGAGAGAAAGATAAACATGTACATTGCATGAGGTACATTTCAGCATATCTAAATTTAATCCTTCTTTTTTGATGATATGTCCAATGAACGTTCTCAACCTTGGAAAGCTGCTCCAACGCATCAAAAATGTGGATTAGCAAAAAAAACAAAAAGAGAGAGAAACATATACATTGCGTTGAGCAAAATTTCAGCATATCTATTACATTTCATGGGTTAATCTTTCTTATTGTTTTGTAGTTCGACAAATAGATGATTATATATATATATCTAATGGATGTACTCGACTTGGGAAGCCTCAATGCGTAAAATCTATTGCGAAAAAAGGTAAGTTCCTATATATACTTGTATATAGTGTCTGCATCCACTACTAAAAGAATAAGAAATTCCCCACCTAATATAACTTGTATATTAGTGTCTGCATCCACTCTATGAGTTTGTTACCTTAAATTAAAAAATACATACTTTAACAATTAAAGACCTTTAAGGTCTCAACCGGCTAGAATGATGTGGTCGGATGGACAGTTACCTTTGGCCATTACAAATGAGGTTGCAATTGTGTTGCGATAATGGCCCTAGCAGGCGAGGCTATAATATTAGCAGTCTGGAGTTGGC
>JANAVB010012311.1:17500-25669 GCA_029216955.1 Iris pallida | reverse complement strand
CCAGTGTCCCACAGGCCCATGCTTGAATCCAAACAGCAGTGACCCACGTATGATTTCCCCCCAACCCGAACTGAACATATCCGAGCAGCATTAATATATATAGAGTATATATAGAGAAAGTCGAGAGGGAGAAAGTTCTCCAAAACCCTAACCACCAAAACCCACACAACGCCACCAGCGTCGACCCTCCTCGACCCTGCACGACGGCGCCGCAGTGGGCACGGTCGACCGCCGCCGTGCGCACGGCAATAGCCGAGCGCAAGCTGGACGGTGACAGTAGCAGGACAACCGTGGAGGTAAATTCGAACCCTCTTTTCTTCATAAATTCTCGACCAAAATCCGATCTGTAAAGTCCTATTCAGAACCATATAACCCTCTAGGAATACATATAGCTGGTTTGTTGAGTCGATCCAGATTCGAAGAGAGATCGACTCGAAGGTGACGAAAACTCTGTTCGAAAACAAAGTTTATAAACACGACCACACCCAACTTGGAAGCCGAATTTCGATCTGGCTTAATAGTTTTCAGAAACTAATTGAACAAATTAAAGTTAACATAATCAAGATCAAAACGCAACTTGCAGTTCTGTTTTTTGAAGTGTGTGCATAAATTAAATCGTTGACGAAGTTTACCGAAAAACTGTTTTCAAAACTAGAAAAACTCATCCAACGACGTTGGTCCCGCCAATCGGGCGACGTGGTCGCAAACCGAAAGCATCGAAAGGTGCGTATTGGCTTCGTGGACGTGTGGGCTTTGGCGGAATTCAAATTAATCGCGTGTGCACGACAAATTTGATGCGATCCGTCGAAATTCACCGTATCGGCCTCTCTGCAAATTTCTCAATTACTTCGTGCACGCTCGTCAGATCGAGACAAAACTTGCGCCAACAGGACCGTATCATTTTTCTGGTCCTATATGCCAAGTTTGGTCCGATTCTGAGACAGTTGATTGGATCGCCGTTTGCGGGCCCCACAATCCGATTCAACGGGCGATTTTGTGCACGGCCCACCGGAATCCACAATAGGACTACCATTGGGTTCGTATCGTCAAAACAAATCCATAGACATGTAGTTTGTTGACTTTAGAGACCATTGACTCGGCACATTTTTTGGTGCAAAGCGGGTCAACGGCGGACATCGTTTTGTCCAAAATTACCGTTTGCCCTTGTGTCCAGAATTGGACTTAAGGACAGGCAATCCTAGCTAATTTGAGTATTCTGAGAACATTGGTAATGTTATTTTAGCTTTTGGAGACAGTTATGATGATTTGGACTTTATGGCTTAGCAGTGGACTAGATTGTTATGGATCTGCGTACAACCTCCAAGCAAGATACCTTGCCTCCCTCTACAGTTTATTACATACATATTTATATTATATACAGTTTTACTAGTTGATTAATTATTGTGATTTGTATATCATGCTGCTAGTATATATATAGCCTTGTTTAAATTGGCTTTGTAGTTTATATTGGATACGATATATAGTTCTTGTTATAGTTAACTTTGTAGTCATATTGGATGGTTTTCTCGTGTATCGTGATTAGGTCGTTTCGTGTCATCACTTGTACTTGGACTGAGTCGCATTGTGTCATAGGATGAATAAGTCATAACGGAACTGCTGTACCTTAAAATTTGAAGCTAACCTGCGAGTCCACATCAGGGGCGAGGGTTAGTAGTTAAGCTAAACTACGAGCCATATTAGGGGCGAGGGTTAGTAGTTATTTGTCCACACCTGCGAGTCCACACTAGGGACGAGGGTGATGCTAGCATGCGAGTCCACACCAGGACGAGGGTTAGTAGTTATGTCCACACCTGCGAGTCCACACTAGGGACGAGGGTGATGCTAGCCTGCGAGTCCACACCAGGGACGAGGGTTAGTAGTATATGGTTCACACCTGCGAGTTCACACTAGGGACGAGGGTGATGCTAGCCTGCAAGTCCACACTAGGGACGAGGGCTAGTAGTTGTTCAAACCTGCGAGTCCACACTAGGGGCGAGGGTTTGAGTATTCGATTGGTTATCCATTGACATCGTGATATCGTGTTCTCTTGTTATTCTCCAGCAGTTCATTTAGGCGTAGTGGTTCTTCCAGTCGTGTATAGTCGAGTTTTTCGTGCTGATTGGTCTTCTCCCGTTTATTTCTTGTTTTTCTTTATTACATGATAAACTGCTAGATAGGCATGTTTTATGTATCTTGCTATGTCCCCTGAGGACCTGATGATCTCTTCAGGTAAGTTATTGTATGGAGTTAGTAGCAGCTCTGGATGGAGGATGTATGACACTTGTGGGGTCCGGATGTGATGATATTGCTTGCGGGATTCAGGTATTGATACCATATTTATTATCCAGTTCATCCAGCTCGTGTTTCTCTTTCATCATTATGATATATCATATTATTGATTCAGTTTATAGACTCATGTTATTTCTTGGAGTCTAATCGGACATGCATGCTGTGGGCTGCAGACCACGACCCATACTTGTTCATTCTTGTTTATTATTCTTATGTGGATTGAGATATAGTTTTGCCTTGCCGTGATTAGGCCCATTGCCATAGCCGTGACAACGTTTACGTATTCGAGTCGGGCTGGAGTCCGCTCGCTACGTAGCTGGCTTGCTCACGTGCTCGCGTCCGAAAAGTGGGTACGGTCGTGACAGTAGGCATCCGATTAATTAAACAACAAGTAGTAGATATAAGAGGAAATAATCTTGATTGTGATTGAAAATGAAGCTTGAAATATTATTGATATTGGTCGCATATATATACAACTTACAACTGAAATACAAAAGGTAACAATTTAAAAAAGAGAATACAAAGGTAACAATAAACTATGGTAGTTATGTCTGGAATACAAATAGTAAAAATTTGAAAAGAGAATAAGTCATTGAGAGAAAGAATGAGTAAATTAAGGAGCATTTACAACTAATGCCGTTAATCAAGAGATGATTCTCATGAATATTATTTCTATCAGTAGAAATATATTTTGAAACTTTTGCAGTCATAACACCAAACACAATTTGTGTGTTTAGATACATTTATTTTTTTTATACAATAAAATTTTGTGGTTAGAACAATACATGTTCTTTCATTCTGTGAAGTGAATGTGTGTGTATATATATATATATATGTTGTCTGTTTAAAGAATAAGAATATACAATCATTATCATCTTAATCTTAATTATTCTAGTATGGTCCTTTCATTCTGTTAGAATAAAAAACTAAGTCTGATATAATCAATTTGATTTGAGAAATTATCACTTTCCATATGCAATTTAAATTAGTACATTTGTGTCATTAGCAGTTTTGTTTATTCATATAATTAAGGTTAATGAAATAGTTAATGACCTTGCAAATCCATTTAAATCTAAGGTTCTAAAGTAGCAATTAATTTGGGTACATTAAAAGGGTCCTTCTGTCAACCAGGTATAAATAGCCCTAAGTGACACGGTATTTAATTTTCTTCGGACCACCGCTAGCTGGGAACCGACAGCTAACTTAAGTTGACCAAAACTTGATAAATTAAGATTTTTAAGATCGATTAGCAAGATCATTCAAACTATTTTCTAAAACCATAGACACTCTTATTGATTAAACAATATTCTTGCAAAAATTTAGACCACATTATTTGCAAGCATGGCCAGTAAGGATGAATCTTCTACTACCAACCAATTAAGTTCGATGGCTCATACTTCAAAAGATGACAGAGCCAGATAAAATTTGGTCACAACATTAGGACTGATCTCAGCCATTGATGGATCTACACCAATCAAAATGATTCTGATGACATTGAGTTTGACATAGGGTTATCCAAGTCATCTAGTTCCATCAACCTAAGACCCCTAAGAAAATGGACTACCATTGCTTCCATAGGATTTTAAACGCTTTGTCTGAGTCTCTTTATGAATCTTCTTTGAATACAAAAACGCTAAAGAACTTTTAAATGCCTTGGAAGATGAATATGGTTGTGATGATGTTGTGTGTGCCCTAAATAACAATATCAGTAGATTTCTTTGTAACTCATTCTGAAGTAAATGAAATCTCTAATAATACTATTATAGAAGCAATAGATGCAGTTTACTTTGAGATATTTTTCCTTTTAAGGATAAAATTTCTTCCTTCCCCCCAACCCTTCTTTTTTTTCTATCTACTAGTTCTCATATTCAAACATCCAATTCGAAACTTGAACAAGATATAGAATCTATAAGGAGTAAAAGAGGAAGGATTGAAAGGAATATAGGAGAAAGTTCTTCACTTACTTGATAGAGGGTGATCTCTTAACTTATGAAGAAGCAA
Organism: Iris pallida; assembly: GCA_029216955.1. Lineage (NCBI taxonomy): Eukaryota > Viridiplantae > Streptophyta > Magnoliopsida > Asparagales > Iridaceae > Iris > Iris pallida. The sequence goes on along the minus strand of JANAVB010012311.1, from coordinate 21,379 downwards.
TTTCTTCTCATGATGCCCCTTTCTGAAATAAGCCTTTAACAATGAGTATAACTCCATCATAGAGAATAGTACTTAGTTTTAGCAGACCTACTTCTAGGTAGTAAACCCATTTTTTATAAGTGGATTTTAAAAATGAAACTTAGAGCCGATGGTACTATAGAGAAATACAAAACTAGATTAGTAGCCAGAGGTTTTACTCAGAAAAAGAGATTAAATTAGTTTGATACCTATTCTCCTATAACTAGGATTACATCCCTTAGAACTCTTCTAGCCTTTGCATCCATTCATGATATGCTAATCCATCAAATGTATGTAACAACGACATTTTTAAATAGAGATTTAGAGGAAAAAATATACATGAAACAACCTGAGGGTTTCATGTTAAAGGTCAAGAAAAGAAAGTTTGCAGATTAGTAAAATCTCTTTATAGCCTAAAGTAAGCTCCCAACAATGGTACAACAAATTTGACAAAGTTATTTATAATTTGGTTATATGACAAATGTTTATATTCTAAAGATGCAAAACGGAAGTAGTGTCATCTAATGCTTATATGCAGATGATATCCTTATTCTAGGAACATCAAAGGAGTTGATAATTAGTACCAAGAACTATTTATCCATCAAGTTTGATATGAAAGATTTAGGGGAAGCCAACTTGATGTTGGCCCAATGATTGTATCATGTTTTTGAATATGGTTTATATGTTAAGTTTAGCATTTCTTTATCACTAATCTTCATACTATCGCTATAGCATTTCTACTTATACTTATACCTTTGGTGATATGCCTATTGGTTTACATATTAGTGATATGAGCTTATCTATCTAAAATTTAATCGGTTGCCAAAATCAAAACTATGTTTTTGATTTGGTTATTCAATTAATTTTAATCATTATATCACTAACATTTGCTATCACCTTAGCACTTATACTTAAACTCAGCATTGTCTAACATGTACATACAGAAAAGAAATAAGCAAGATCAATGTGGACATATGCAATGAAGAAATCATGGTGGGCCAAAGATGAAGGATCCTACAAGATTTCTCTGAACCACCCGACATCTCCGGAGCCACGCACTCGGGGGTTTCGCTGCCCGGTCAGCGGACGGGGGTCGAGGGGGTAGCGCCCTTGTCGGGGGTTCGGGGGCGAAGTCCCCGAAAGGTATTCAGTTTTACAAATTGGATATCTTTGGACAGCTGCCACCAAGGGAAAAAGACTAAATCTATCAAGGAAAGAAGCCATGCCATGCCATCATCATTTTAAGACTCTGAAGAAACATGCACCTGCTACAGTATTTCTGGAGTCTGTAATGAGTCTTAGGAATAATTGTAAACACAAGAAATGGATGGTAAAATCGAAAGCTAGGGTAGAAATTAGTCCAGGATCATTTTCGGATAAAAATCGGCATACCGGTCCATACGACGGTATACCAATTTTGTTCACAGAAAGTTTCTGTCTACAAAATTGGCATACCGACGGCATACCGGTTCATACGACGGTATACCAGTTTAGTAACGTTGATATTCCAACGGTCAAAAATTCGAGCAATTAATGATCCCAACGGCTATTTTTCTAGCCGTTGCATTCCAGACCGATATCCGCTGGTATGCCGGTTCACGGATTGAAAAGTTGCCTTGAGCTCTTTTCAATGCTTTGGTTATAAATAGCCTTGAAACCCCTTCATTCAAGGTTGATGCTTTGAGGCTAAAACTTTTTAAACCACCAAAGCCTATCCACAAACAATTCTACAAAGCTTTCATTTGCCATCCAAAAATTGTGTTAGAGTTATTAAGTTAAAAAGTAAGATCTTTATCTTATTGTATAAGGAGATCAAAACCTTGTGAAAGGTTGAAGTTGGAGAGTCTTCGTATCCAAACTCTCGGTTGAAGTTGGAGAGTCTTCGTATCCAAACTCTCGGTTGAAGTCGGAGAGGCCTTCGGATTAAAGCTCTCGTGTAAGAAGTTGGCGAGTTCTTCGGATCCAAACTCGTGTGTAACTATTTACTCAAATAGTGGATTAAAGCTGGAGAGAGTTCCGGGACTGGAGTCCTCTTGGGAGGATACCAGGATATATCGTGTGTCGGTATTGTTATTGCTTCTTCTCTTGCAGTATTTTTTAAATTGCCCATTAGCTTGTGCTAAGTACTTGATTAGTTAGCTTGACCCTATTCACCCCTCTTGGTTTCCTATAATTGGTATCAGAGCAAGGACTCTATTGTTAGGCTTAATATCCTTAGAGTAGATCCTTGTTATTTTTCTATGGCATCGTATTCCTCCTCCTCCGATAAAGAGGGTTTTACTTCTAGTAGCATAGACAATCATGTTTCTTCTAAATACAAGAAATGCTTTAAGTGGAAAGCCATGGCTAAACAATCCTTAGAGATTCTTGACAACCTTCATTCTACAAATGAAGAACTTTCTGAAAAGGTTATTCATTCAGAAGAAGCAAATGAGTTTTGAGAAATGAAAATAATGATTTATTATCTAGACTTGATTCTCAAAACTCATCATGTGTTGCTTTAAAGAGTTTGAATGAGGCTTTAATCTTGAAAATCAAATCTCTTTCCTCATCTATAGAAGATCTTAAAAGTCAAATGCATGTGTTAACTTCTTTGCAGGATTCTTCTATTGATTCTTTAAAGAAACAAAATGATAATTTTATTTCTAGAATTGCTTTATTTGAAAAAGAGAATTATGTTTTAAATGCTAAATTTGATTCTCTTACTTGTTTGTATGATGATTTGCTATTAGAACATGATATTCTTAAAACCAAATCTTCTCATGCTCACTCTAGAGATATTCATCATTCTAGTATATCACATGTTCATAACCATGCTCATTTTGATACATGTGCACACACTAGCATTAGGTGCTTTTATTGCTCTCGTATTGGACACATGAGCTTTAGATGCCCTATTTCGTAGGACCTTTACTACCAATGCTAGAGTAAGTGATATATGGGTCCCTAAGCTAATAAATGTGGATCCAAATTTATTTGGATACCAAAGTCTTCATCTAATGTTGTAGGTGAAGCTTCTTGTATCGAAACATAGCACCAAGGAGCGTGTTGGTGGTTGCAAAGCTCAAATGTCATCTTCCAAGCAATTGCACCAACACAAGCATGGCCACTAGAGCCACTTTGGTAACATGCTAAACGATTCTCTTTAAATTGTTTATTTGTAGTATCTAGCATGTTTCTCTTGATGTCTTGCTACTAGCTCACATTGATATCCTTTAGTTGTCTTTTATATAAATCAATGTGAGATTTAATACTAGCATGCTTAGTTAATTTTCTTATTAATTCTTTTATTTAGCATGACTAGTTGCTCAGCTTAAATGATTAGTTCACACTATATAATTTATCACTCATTTTCTATTAGTGTGACACATTTATATATGCATGCTCGTTATTCTTAATCTTATTTATAAAGCATGCATATCACTCTAGTCCATAGGAGCTTGGTTTTGATTTGAGTAATATGATTTTAACTCTTCGTCTTTAAGTTTTTGAGATAGTTACTTTTTTTTCGAGTTGTTTTTAATATGTCATATTTACATTAATCGGTATTGTGAATATATGGTTTAGCACAAGCTTCTTATCACTTGACAAGTATACACTTATACTTCTATTTTAACCTTGTGCTTATATAATATATTCATTATCGATTCTCATTTTTTATTTTGATTAAACCTCTTATGAATTAATTATGTCTTTGTCTAATAAAGCTTATTATATGTGTTTTGAATTTGTGATAGTTTTTCAAACATTCATTAAGGATACATGACTATATTCATTAAATTTCCATTTACATGTAGATCATGTATTTCTTATGTTGATATATATATTTGTATAATATCTTTATGTGGGCATATGAGTTAA
>JANAVB010012311.1:0-12500 GCA_029216955.1 Iris pallida | reverse complement strand
TCTAGTATGTCACATGTTCATAACCATGCTCATTCTGATACATGTGCACACACTAGTATTAGGTGCTTCTATTGCTCTCGCATTGGACACATGAGCTTCACTTGTCCTATTCGTAGGAGTTTTTCTACCAATGCTAGAGTAAATAGTATGGGTCCCTAAAGCTAATAAATGTGGATCCAAGTTTATTTGGATACCAAAGTCTTCATCTAATTTGTAGGTGAAGCTTCTTGTATCGGACATAGCACCGAGGAGCGTGTTGGTGGTTGCAAAGCTCAAAGGTCATCTTCCAAGCAATTGCACCAACACAAGTGGCCACTAGAGCCACTTTGGTAACATGCTAAACGATTCTCTTTAAATTGTTTATATTTGTAGAATCTAGCATGTTTCTTGATGTCTTGCTACTCGCTCACATTGATATCCTTAGTTGCTTATTGTATAAATCAATGTGAGATATAATACTAGCATGCTTAGTTAATTCTCTTATTATTTCTTTTATCTAGCATGACTAGTTACTTAGCTTAAATGTTTAGTTCACACTTGTAGTTTATCACTCATTTTCTATTAAGTGTGACACATTTATTTATGCATGCTTGTTATTCTTAATCTTTATTTATAAAGCATGTATATCTCTCTAGTCCATCGGAGCTTGATTTTGATTTGAGTTAATATGATTTTAACTCTCCGTCTTTAAAGTTTTTGAAATAGTTACTTCTTGCCGGTTTTTTTAATGTCATATTTATCTTAATCGGTATTTGTGAATATATGTTTAGCACAAGCTTCTTATCACTTGACAAGTATACTTATACTTCACTTTAAACTTGTGCTCACATAGTATATTCATATTGATTCTCATGTTTATTTTGATACTCTTATGAATCAATTATGTCTTTGCCTAATAAAGATTATTTATATGTTTTGATTTGGATAGTTTTTCAAACATTCATTAAGGATACATGACTATATTCATTAAATTTTCATTTACATGTAGATCATGTATTCTTATTTATATATTTTTTTGTATAAATTTCTTATGTGGCATATGAGTTAAGCTAAAGTTTTATTCATACTTGTTACTTCTAAACTTGTGCTTAACTCATACTCTAGCTATTGATTCTTTTGATCAAATTGTGTATCTCTTTTTGAATCAATATGCTTCTTCCTTAAAGCTTTCTTTTAATGATGTCTTTTTAGCTTTTTGGTTGACTTTAGGGATACATGCTCTTAATTGATTTTTGATCTTTTCGTGTATGCCTATTCGTGATATATATATTTCATATTATAAATGATTCCTAGCTTTCGATATTTATTTGTTTTATATCTTTAAGTTGGGATGGTGAGAGAAAATATTTGTTTATGTATTGCACTTGACTATTTATGGAAGTTCTTTTAAGAATCACAAGGTTTTGTGTTTTGTCTTGTTTTTAATTAACCTCCATTTTTAGTGCACATTTTCAAATCTATATCATCTATATATTTCTATTGTGCACTATGAAAGTTTTTGAAAATGATTTTACTATCCTTAGCATTTAGCTTTCTTGATCTTAATGATCTTTCTTTGCTCATCCTTGGGTTATGCTTCCTTTTGAATTATTGTTGCCCAATGATATTTTTGTAGCACATGAGAATACTTGTAATTGTTACATCATATTTCTCATGAATTTAGCTACTATGGTTTGAGCTTTTGTGTTGAGATTTTTCCACTTCTAGAGAATACACTTCTTTTAATGTGGCTATAGTATTTTGCATTCTCTAGATTGATCTATCATTTTATTATCTTGGGTTAATCTCAATACTTGGCAAAGAGATTTATTTTATTGTGTTTTCATGAACATCTCTTTTGTCCTTACTTGATAAGAGTCTAATTCATTTATTTATCATCTTATGCTCTTATCCTTGCTTAGTAAAGAGTCTCTAAATCATTTTGATCATTCAAAATGTATTCCCTTAATTGTGAACTCTATGCTTAAGCAAGTATTTTTTGTGTTAGTGACTTAAGAATTAATGAGCACATTTATCTTGTTAATGGCTTCTCTCATTAATCTTATTTGGATTATATAGTTTGCTTATTTGTGAATATATTAAGCTATATAATTTTGGCTCACTTTCACACATCTAGCTATATTCCTATACTTTCTATAATGATATGCTAGTTTACAAAAACAAGATTTGTGATATGCTTAATCTCTAAAACTAGTTTTACAAATTCTTTATTAAATCTTGTTTTCTCTTAGAGGTTTGTGATTCCTTGTTTTACTCTCTTCCATAACTAGTCATTAGCAAGTCTCTCTTAATTTCTCTCACTTTTGAGTCATGATTTTATCGTATTATCATTTACATCTCTTCTTGTTTATGTTTAATCATTTAAATGAGATGACTCTTTCATATTTTCATTTTTTTGAGATTCTTTATAAATATGGATTTGAATTTTCTCTTGATGATTTATCATTGATCATGTTTATTCATTTGTTTACTTTATGAATGATCCTAATGATTGAGTAGTCCTAAACTATCTAATTTTGTAAATATCAAGTTAATTTATTACTCTACTTTGACTACTCATGGTTTATCACATATGACCTTTGCTATTTGAACTTTATTGGTCTTTCATTTAGAAGTAGCAAAGTTTGGATATTATCCGGTTGATGGGTACATATGCGATAAAACATATCTAGTCCATGCAAAGCAATAAATTGGTTGATTATTTCTTAATTAGATAATCATGGACATGATGTTTGAGTTTTATTTTTATTTTATTTTTGAGCTATATTATGTCTATCATCATGATTGTTCTTAATTGACTTTATTCTTTTTATGATGACATTTTCTCAAAGGATTACATACATTGATCTATCATATTTAAATATGAGATTCTTCTATATAGACTAATGTATGCCATCTTTTGATTATATGTGCTTTATTGGAATATTCTTTTGATTTCATCTTTAGTGGCTATTAATTGGTTATCTCTTCTTGACTAAAGATGATATTTTCGTCTTTTGACGATATTGTAGCCTTATATGCATCGAGCAAGGGGGAGAAATCCATAGTTGATTTACCCCTAGATCTTTTAGTTATATATTTTATGCTATAAGTGCTTTGGAACTATATACGCATATTTTGAGGGGGAGCAAATCAATTGATTCAATTTATTTATACCCTTTAATATGTCGTATACCTAGTTCATCATGGACCCATATTTTCTTCTATTTCATATCTTATTGATGAGGTCATGATATTTTTATTTTGAAGGGTTTATGATGTATGTAATTGTCCTTATTATCTTATCTCTCTCTTTCATATGGGTTAAATATGTCATCTTGCTAATATTAACTTTCAGATCTTATCTTGATGAATATTATGCTTTCGTTGATTTCTTTTCTTTCATGCTTAATTGATTTGGCTTTCCTTGTTGAGGACTTATCCAAAATTCATGATTTTTATCTACTTTGGTAGTACTTTGAGGGGGCATTCAAGTCGACTGAATTTCTCTTCTCAAGTATTTTTCTCCTTTACCTTCATGTTTATCTAAAGGGTATTCATATAGCATGATAAGGTAATTGAGTTCAAATGCATGAACTTGGATAAGCATATAGATTTTGCAAATAATGAGATTACTTTATATCAATTGCAATATTTTACATTGATCATTCTTTTATTTTGTTCCACTATTTATTTGGACAATTATGATTATTAATGGTTTCTTTGATCAATGTTTCAAGTTTACATCTTTTCAATTGGTATCAAGTTTATTTAATTTCATATCTCAATTGGTATCTATTAGTTGCAATTATCTATTCCTCATGGCTTTTGTTTGAAATCCTTTATTTCATAGTTCTCTTCCAAAACGGAGCAATATTTTATATCTATTGTGTTTTGGATTTATTCCTTGGATTTCAAGTTGGTAAACTACTTATTTCTTGTTTTTCAAATTCTTTAGTTTTACCAACCATATTGTGTTTTGACAAGCAATTTTTTTTTAGTAGTACACTTGTCTTACACCTTCTCCCATTGTTTTTTATTAGTATATCTTGATCATGATTGTCTATAGTTCCCATGCTCTGATTTCTATGCTTGAGTTGATTTCTTTTTATCTCTTAGTACGGGGGAGCCTATTTTTGATCATGTCAAAGGGGGAGAAGTAAGTTTAAGTATGCTTTTATAAGTAATCTAAGTAGTATGCTTTTGATATTGCTTATGTCTTTTGTATATTAGTGATACATGCATCTATTGTGTCCATACTAAACTTAACCGATTTGCCATAATCAAAAAGGGGGAGATTGTTGGCCCAATGATTGTATCATGTTTTTGAATATGGTTAATATGTTAAGTTTAGCATTTCATTATCACTAATCTTTATACTATCGCTATAGCATTTCTACTTATACTTATATCTTTGGTGATATGTGCCTATTGGTTTACATTTAGTGATATGAGCTTATCTATCTTAAATTTAATCGGGTTGCCAAAATCAAAACTATGTTTTTGATTGTGGTCATTCAATTAAGTTTAATCATTATGATATCACTAACATTTATGCTATCACCTTAGCACTTATACTTAAACTTTGCATAGTCCTAATGTGCTTTAATTTATCATACTTGCTACTATGTATTGCTTTGTTCGTCTAACATGTATGCAGAAAAGCAATAAGCAAGATCAATGTGGACATATGCAATGAAGAAATCATGGTGGGCCAAAGACGACGGATCCACAAGATTTCTGAACCACCGACGACATCTCTGGAGCCACGCACCGGGGTTCCGCTGCCCGGTCAGCGGACGGGGTCGAGGGGGCAGCGCCCCTCGTCGGGGGTTCGGGGGCGAAGCCCCCGAAAGGTATTCAGTTTTACAAACTGGATATCTTTGGACAGCTGCCGCCAAGGGAAAAAGCCAGCACCTATCAAGGAAGAAGCCAAGCATGCCATCATCATTTCAAGACTCTGAAGGAGCCTGCACCTGCCTAAGTTTATCTGGAGTCTGTAATGAGTCTTAGGAATTATTGTAAACACAAGAAATGGATGGCAAAATCGAAAGCTAGGGCAGAAACTAGCCCAGGATCATTTTTGGCTGAAAACCGACATACCGACGGTATACCGGTGCATACCGGCGGTATACCGATTTTGTTCACAGAAAGTTTCTGTCCACAAAATCGGCATACCGACGGTATGCCGGATCATACCGACGGTATACCGATTCAGTAACGTTAAAATTCCAACGGTCGAATTTTCAGCATTAAATGATCCCAACGGCTATATTTCGAGCCGTTGCAATCCCAGACCGGTATACCGCCGGTATGCCGGATCATACCGGCGGTATGCCGGTTCGTGACTGAAAAGTTGCCTTTGGCTTCTTTTCAAGCTTTGGTTATAAATAGCCTTGAACCCCTTCATTCAAGGTTGATGCTTTGAGCCTAAAAATTTCTAAACCACCAAAGCTTATCCACATACAACTCTACAAAGCCTTCATTTGCCATCTACAAATTGTGTTAGAGTTATTGAGTTGAAAATTGAGATCTTCATCCTTTTGTATAAGGAGATCAAAACCTATTGTGAAAGGTTGAAGTTGGGGAGTCTTCGTATCCAAACTCTCGGTTGAAGTTGGAGAGTCTTCGTATCCAAACTCTCGGTTGAAGTTGGCGAGTTCTTCGGATCCAAACTCGTGTTGAAGTTGGCGAGTTCTTCGGATCCAAACTCGTGTGTAACTATTTACTCAAATAGTGGATTAAAGCCGGAGAGAGTTCCGGGACTGGACTGCCTCTTAGGAGGATACCAGGATACATCGGGTGTCGGTATTGTGTTTGCTTCTTCTCTTGCACTTATATTTTTAAATTGCTAATTAGCTTGTGCTAAGTGCTTGATTAGTTAGCTTGACCCTATTCACCCCCCCTCTAGGGTCTCTACAGATAGGAATGGGCACATGTATTTGTGTGTACATGTGAGCAAAGTGTCATGAGAGTAACAAGATGGTGTAACCTGTGTCAATAGGAATATTAGTGTGAAATCCTGGAATAGGAAAACAGTGAATGGTATTAGAAAATCAGTGAACAGTATGGCATGTTGTATGCAAACCTGTGTACAGTATGAGAGTATTGTGAGATACAATGGCATGTGTGTGAGAGAACAGGTAGATATCAGTGTAGTGATAATATGGAAATCAGTGATATTGAATCAAAATCAGTTAAAGGAAACGAAATCAATATCAGTTTTAACATTTCGAAGTCTAAACACATTGTCAAATAACCCAATCCATCTTCAATAATGAACAAAACAATACCAATATGAGAACTAACATTCAAATTTTAGTTTAAGGAAGGAAATCAGTTCAGGTATTAAAGAGAAATCAATTCTCAGTTTCAGTCAAATATATTCGAAGCCAACTTAATGCCGAAATCCCATTTTCCAAATCATAAAGCCTATTTGAATAAGTAAATCGAATTAAACATGAACTAACAACATGTAGGATCATACATGACTATCTAAACATCAATTAAAACAGATTAAATAGGGTGAACATAAGAAAATAGGAATGGGAAATATGAATCAGTGGTATCAGTCGAACCCGAGTCAAATCCCATCTCAATATTCCATTTCCAAATCAACAACCTAATCTAAAATGTAATAATCAACTAACAGAGATTATTAATCATGTCTAGGACCTATTTAGCAATTTAATCATGATTTAAACCATTTAAACTAGGAATAAAACACAGGAAGAAATAATTGGACTGACACAGCACAGTGCATGACCAGTGCACACCCGATTTCGTGTCCGACACGACACGAGGACTCATAAAACTTTGGAAGCCTCGTGTCAGTGTCGGCCCGCACCCGTGTGTCGAGTTTTACGTATCCACATGGTGTATCCAGTGCACTGTGGCCCTCGAGTAGCAGGGGAACTGCCATGTGCGTGCGTGTGAGTGAACCAGTATGTTCTCGTGTCCATAACGACCCGACACGACACCACAACCACCTCAGTCCAACAAAAATCGATAAGCGACAGCAAATCCTAAATTCTTATTCAAATAGAATCCGAAAACAAGGATGAAATGCCCACTGCGGCATTTCATCAAACACCTAGGTTAGCTACTGATACGTGTCCGATACGGATACGTATTGGACACGAATCCTAACAATGCCTATACCAACAGTTAGGGTAGACCTAGGGCTTCCTATTCATGCAATTAAAACACTATTTTATTGAGGGGATTAGGATTTACCTAGGTGAGTGAAATGGGTCAAAAAGCCTCAAAGAGAGTTGTCCCTCTAGCTATCCAAACTCCTCCAAATTGCTCCTTCACTGAAATTTCTCACCATAGCCTTCAAATGCACAGATATTAGAACCTATTGCAAGAAATTAGAAGGAAAAAGAGTTGAAATGGAGAAGATAGGGATTGGAGAAGAAAGGGTTTACCTCTATTTCCAAACTTGCTATTTCCTAAAGGAGGCTAGCCCTAAGTTTGAGGAGACATTAAATAGATGGAGAAAAACCTAGGTGGCTGGCCAAGTGGGTGTAGGGCTAGGGTTAGGGTTTCACTAGTTGCCTATGGGCCTCTATTGGCCTAAGCCATAAGCCATGACTTATAAAATCACAAGTCATTATCTAACTAAATCAATATCCTATTTTCCCCAAATAAATTATAATGAGTAGGATATCACTAACTTAGGTCAAGCTAGGGTTTCATAATCTACCAAGTAGTCATGACTAGGGTTAGCTTCTAGGACAGTCTTCTAAGTCACCCTGAGTCAAAGTCAATACTAGCACTAAAACAAATTATACTAAAAATCACTTAAATTCCAATAATTATAATTAATACTAAATAATTCCAAATAATTCCCAAAATTTTAAAAATGACCGAAATACCCTCAAGCTAGAAATGTGGTAGTGACAAATCTATCCCCTTAAAATAATTTCGTCCTCGAAATTAAAGGACGAAACTAACAGATGAGAAGGATAGATAATCATACCTCACGGTGCGAACAAATATGGGTATCGCTCGCGCATCTCATCCTCCCGCTCCCAGGTCGACTCTCCTGGAGAATGATGCCTCCATGCAACGCGAACCAAGGGTATCACCTGGTTTCTCAGCACCTTCTCACGGCGATCCAGAATCTCCACAGGCTGTTCTGGATAACTGAGAGTAGGTCCAACCTCAATCTCCGAATGATCGAGCACATGGCTAGGGCCAGCCACATACCGTCTCAACTGTGATATATGAAATACGTTGTGGACCCCCACTAGTGCAAGTGGCAAGTCTAGCCTGTAAGCCACATCACCGACTCTCCCGCTGATCACGAAAGGTCCGATGAAGTGCGGGCTAAGCTTTCCACCTCCACCAAAATGTATCGTACCACGAGTCGGAGATATCCGCAGAAAAACTATGTCTCCAACCTAATCACAAGCAAGGTCTCAAGTTACTAAAAATCAAACACGATCAATCAAACAATCAAAAATACAATCTACTTCTAATCCTATCTCTAAATCTGTACCTCAAACTCCAACGGCCTCCGATGGCTATCGGCCCAGTGCCGATGTATGTCCTGCGCCATGCAAAGTCTGTCCCTGATGAGCTTCATCTTCTCGACTGCGTCAACAACCATCTCTGATTCCAGTAAAGCTCGCTCTCCAATATCATCCCAAGATAAGGGTGTACGACACCTACGCCCGTACAGAGCCTCAAAAGGTGACATTTCAATGCTGTCCTGATAACTATTGTTGTAAGCAAACTCCACCAAATGTAGATGATCCTCCTAGGAACGTCCAAAATCTAGGACGCATGTCCGCAGCATATCCTCAAGCGTCTGAATAGTCCTCTCTGACTGTCCGTCCGTCTGGGGGTAGTATGCAGTACTAAACTTGAGCTGAGTGTCCAAACTAGTCTGCAGACTCCTCCAGAAATGGAAAGTAAAGCGACTATCCTGATCTGAGACAATGCTGACGGAAAACCCGTAAATCCTGACTATCTGCCGCATGTACAACTCCGTAAGCCTTTCTGTAGATGTACCCACCTTGAATGGCAAAAAGTGGGCTGATTTGGTCAACCTGTCAATGATGACCCAAATCGCGTCTTTCCCTCCTGGTGTACGCGATAACCCAGATACGAAATCCATGGTGATATGCTCCCACTTCCACTCTAGAATGGACAATGGCTGCAATAATCCTTCGGGCCTCTGTCTCTCTGCCTTGACTTGATGACAGACCAAGCATCTAGCTACGAAGTGGGCTACCTCCCGCTTCATTCCGTACCACCAGACGTGCTCTCGTAGATCCTTGTACATCTTGTTGGCACCAGGATATATAGAGTACTGCGATCTGTGAGCCTCCTGCATGATCTGCTCTCTGAGCTCCCTACTAGGCACACATAACCTGGAACCGTGCCTCAAGGCACCATCCTCTGCAAGAGAAAACTCGCCATCCACCAACCCTGCACGAACCTGCTCTCGAATACACCGCAGAGCCACATCCTCGAACTGCGTCACCTTGATCCTCTCCATCAAGTCCGACTGTATCTGAAGGCCCCACAACTGCATTTGCACTCCAGGCACGATCACCTCAATCCCAAGGCTCTCCAAGTCTGCAAGCAACTGCCGATCCATAGTCAAACACATGGCTGTCGGATACCTACTCAAGGCATCGACAACCACGTTGGCCTTCCCTGGGTGATACTGAAGTAGGATGTCAAAGTCCTTCATCAACTCTAGCCATCTGTGCTGCCTCATGTTGAGCTCTTTCTGTGTAAAACATACTTCAAGCTCTTATGATCTGTGAAAATCTCCACCCTCTCTCCATAAAGATAGTGCTTCCATAACTTCAGAGCAAAAATCACTGCTGCTAACTCCAGGTCATGGGTAGGGTAGTTCTTCTCATGGAGACGTAACTGCCTGGAAGCATAGGCAATCACCTTCCCATGCTGCTGCAAGACACAACCCAGCCCCTTCCCTGAAGCATCACTATAGATAGTGAATCCACCTGATCCTGAAGGCAATGTCAGAATTGGAGCTGTCGTAAGCCGCTTCTTCAACTCATCAAAAGCTGTCTGATACTCCTCTGACCAAGCATACTCAGCATCCTTTCGGGTGAACCGAGTCAACGGCTCTGCAACCCGGGAGAAATCCTGTACAAATCTCCTATAATATCCTGCCAGCCCCAAAAAACTCCTGATCTCTGCCACTGAAGTCGGCGCTGCCCAAGCCTCAATCGCTGTGATCTTCTTCGGGTCCACTGAGATACCATCTCCAGTTACCACATAACCCAAGAAGTCAACTCTGTCTAGGAAGAACTCGCACTTCGAGAGCTTGCCATAGAATCTCTCCCTCCTGAGTGTCTCCAGAACCACTCTCAAGTGCTCCTCGTGCTCCTCCTCTGTCTCGGAATACACCAGGATATCATCAATAAATACCACCACAAACTTATCCAAGTACTGGTGGAACACCTTGTTCATTAAGTTCATAAACACTGCTGGTGCATTGGTCAGCCCAAACGACATAACCAAAAACTCAAACTGCCCGTACCGCATCCTAAAAGCGGTCTTGGGAATATCCTCCCCTTTCACCTTCACCTGGTGATAACCTGACCTCAAATCAATCTTGGAGAACACCCGAGCTCCGCTCAACTGATCAAAGAGATCATCGATCCGCGATAGTGGGTATCTGTTCTTGATCATCAGGTTGTTGAGTGCCCTGTAGTCGATATACATCCGTACCGACCCATCCTTCTTGGGTACGAAGAGTACCGGTGCACCCCAAGGTGAAGAACTCGATCGGATGAAGCCCTTGTCCTGCAGCTCATCCACCTGCTTCTTCAGCTCCACCAACTCACTGTTGTTCACTCGATAGACATGCTGAGAAATCGGTTCCGTACCGAGAACTAAGTCAATCGAGAACTCTACATCTCTATCCGGTGGAAGCCCTGGCAACTCTTCTGGAAATACGTCCATAAACTCTGCAATCAAGGGATGCGGAGTGTCACGACCCGCACCCTGTATAGGGGTACGAGAAGTGGGTACGTCCAGCCTATGCCGCAGTGTCGGCAGTAGTAAGCTGTCCTAGGTTGCTAACTAATCTCATGCAGTGAATATAAAGTACTTGTCCAGATATCAGCTCCGAATGGTGGACAAGTAAAGGATAGGATATACTCAATCACAGTCTAAAACACGATAAGATAACACAGAAGTTATACCTAAGGAATTAAAGACAACAACAACTAACTACTAAAATAATGCAACAATGTCTCAAACAAACTTAATACAAACTCAATATCTTAACTTTAATACAACAAGTCAAAACATGAAAGCTAAAGTAGTCTACTAGCTAATCTCCTGAATCACTCCTGAGAGTCGGGACCAAAGGTAGCTAATCCCTCGTCAGGTCCATGGTAAGTAGGGCATGTGTCCTCAGGATTATCATCTGTAATATTTTCAACAGGTCCAATCAGGACAGAAACGAGTACAACTCATCTAGAAAATCCAAGTAAATGACAAAGAACTATAAAGCAGTTATAGACAGTTTTATTGATGAGCATGACAGTTTTATACAGGTAATGATGGCATAGAGAAACAGTAAGATACAAAAAAGAAAGGACAACTAAAATAAGAGAAGAATCATGGCAATAAAGACTGTAATAAAAGCTAACCAAACTAGAATAATATGTATGAGTCCAGACAGTACGATATAAGTCTAATGTAATCCCAGTGTGAGTCCAGTCCATATAATCCGATACCAGATGATTTCCAGTACAAGATGAGTCCTAACAGTGATCAATGAATCCAGGGTGAGTCCAACTATGATCTAACAATGTGTTTTAAAATACCGAGGTCGACATGTAAACAGCTGTAGGTATCAGGCACATCTCTACTGATCGGGCAAGAGATGGCTATGCTTCCGGTAGATTCCAGTGGAAGATTCCGGATTTGGGGTATGTCTACATGTCTTACTCAATATTTTCCCCGTCCAGCAAGTGAATCCAAAATCGACAAAAGAATCGAGATGAGTCTGGCCAATACATGATGATTCCAGAAATGATTCCGGAATGATACCAATGACTCCAGTAATAGAGGCCAGCAAGTAAGGTATGTGTCGATACATGAATCCAGAAATATCCATACGTGTTGATACAGAGAATCACATAGAACTAACTAGAACTGAAATACAGTAATTGACAAATAATGAGAGAACTATCAGAGAATGTACTCGCCTGATACTCTGGAAAGAGTAGTGTAATATCAGATGTCTGTACTAGGGTCACAATGTCCTAAAATAGAGCAATACAGTTATGACATGTCCAAAATGAAGGTAAATTAATCTACGATGCAATATATAAATTCTAAGCCAATCTAGGTCAAAGTCAAACTTGGTCACACTACAGTCAAACTAAGTCAAATCAAGTCATACTAGGTCACAAGAAGTTAAACTAAGTCATACAAGGTCAAACAAGGTTAAACGAGTCTAATCTAGGTTAAAGTCAACTCTTGGTCAAACATTCTAGCCAAACTAGTCAAGTTATCTA
>JANAVB010012310.1:0-24880 GCA_029216955.1 Iris pallida | reverse complement strand
TGAGCCTCTGGAAATTAGTTTCTTGAGGATGGCCATAGATAGACTTAACCCTAGATACCGTAGGCTGCATAACCAATTGTCGGCATAGTCGGCAATGGCGATTAGTTGTTCAGACTGAGTTGATACCCATAGGTTTGGGTAGAGTTTCTTGGAACTGTCGGTTGGTTGTTGGCCTAAGAATAAGAAACTAGTATGACCATGTAGCTGTCGACTCTAGGGAAGTCACCTGAGTGAATAGGTTTAGTTGTCGGTATAGCTAGCCTTAGAGACTTGGCCGAATAATAGGATGACCGTTGGCGACCCATAGGATGACCCTTTTGGTATTGACAAGAGATGGTGATGAGTATGACCCAAGTAGTATATGCTGCAATGTGAGCCTTAGAGATGTTTGACCCTTGTGAAGTAATGTGTCGGCCTTAAGTAGGAACTGCAATCGTGGGATAAGACTTGAGTTGTATGTATCGAGAAGTGAATTATTCCATAAGATGGAATTGACTACTCATGACAAAAATGTTGGATTCGGTATCTAAAGTCGGTTAGTTAAAACATGGAATGTTGCGTTGGCTTGAGTAATTGATAATAAGTAACCCTCGGATTGGACCTTTTAGAAAAGAAGAATTGCCTTAGTAGAAAATATCGTTGGATTCAGGAAGGAATAGAATTATACTTTAATTATTGTGAACTCTTAGTATGGTTGGTTTCAAGTTAGACCCTTGGCTCGAATATTAGAAATATTGTGCTTGGAGAAGTAAAATTATCTGAGTAGTCCCTGATGTTAGATGTTGGGGGCTTGAAAGATGCCAAAGATTTTAAGAATGCCTAGACCGGGATTTGGATATTAAAATGTGCAAGTCAATTTGGGGAAGAGAGCTGCACATGTGGCTTATCGAATCGCACTAACACAAAATTTGGCTGAAATACAAATATTTTGGGGACACCTAAAGTATGTGTATAGATCCAAACGAAGTGATAGGTTGCAACCAAGATAACACTGGAGGGAGAGCTTATCGAATGGCACTAGCACGAACTTTGGCTGAAATGCATATATTTTGGGGATGCCTAAGATATGTGTATGAATCCAAACGAAGTAATAGGCTGCGACTAAGATAGAGCTGCATGGAAGAATATTGGTAATTCAATGAAAAGTGCAAATATTTTTAGAAAAGAGAAAGACGATTAAATCATTGATGAATTAAGTGGTACAGTTGGATAGCGATCTCGAGTTGCTAGAGTGAGTTGAAATGGATATTAATTGACGTTGAATGAGTAATTTGTTGCGACTAAGTGAATTACTATGATGAGTTCTTCTCCTAAATTTCGAGGATGAAACTTTTTCTAAGTGGTATATTATGTAATGCCCCTCCGTGCGAGGCATTTGTTTGGCTCGTTGGATGCGATCAAATGTTGGACCGTGACTTGTGTTGGAAATTGAGAGATTAGAGACTGATGCTGCCTTTTTAGCTGGCCGGATGGAATGAGTATTGAACGTGGCTCGCTGGTGGGGCTATGTCTAGTGGGAATATGTGTGGTCGGAACAGGAAGAGTTTTATACAAGAGTGGAATTGTCCCTTCTCCCCTACTCCTTTATGCCTAATAAAATGGAGTATTGTGTGTCTATGTTCTGTCCTTAAATTGTGATGTTTTAGTTGCTAAATTGATAGAGATGCTTATGTTGGCTAATGTTGATGATTACTACATGAATACTGAATACTGCTGAATGATACCACATGAACATTGAACTGCTGAATGTATAACACTTGAACTGCTAATGTGACTTGATACCTGAGAATGAATTGATAATGTCCCTTACGTCTAAATGTTGCTCATGCTAAATGCTGTCGAATTGAATGAAACACTTGAATCATGTACACTATGTATAACTATTGCATGGATATGAGATGTTGTATGTTTCCTTATAAGCAATAAAATGAATGGTAATTGTCCCAATAAAATAAATAAAATACTACATGTCCCGATGAAATGAAGAAATATTATTGTTCCTCGTTGAAAGGAATGCCATGAGAAATATTGCAATGAGTTGATGCAATAAGAAATGACGAGGCTAGGGATCGTCGAGATCACCAAGTAGAAATGATGGTAATGATGAAATGATGAGTCGTTGAACACAACATGGATGAGATGAGATGAGACACTGTTGCTTTTGTTTGCCATTGATTATCAAAGAACAGAACAGTTTTATGGGAGGACTGAACTTTAATTCACAATTACAAACTCGCTTGTACAAAGAGAGCCTAGGAACAAAACCTAGGAAAAGCAATCTCAGTACAATTGTTTAATTCAGATTCGGGGGGGGTGACGGTAGAGGCTCGAAAAGTGCTATCAACTCTGCCTTACTCCTTGGACGATCGAACGCAACCTCGATTCTGGTAAAAAATGCTCTCTCTCTGCTTGGGTCTGTATTGCTCTATATGTCTCTGTGTGTCTACAAGGGAATAGCACCTTACTATTTATAGGAATTTGTGATGAGTGGGGTACAGCCACGTGGCCACATCCTTGTAACTGCATCTTGAGAAGTGGGCGGTTGGGGATTGGTTAAAATTAATCTTTATCTGTTTGTTGCAATAAATCTGGACTGTTATGTTGGTTGAAATAAATCTGAACTGCATGATCTGTTGGTTGCAATAAATCTGAGTTGTTAAGACTTAGTCAACTTCTGCCACATGTCCCAACTGCCACTAGGTTGCGAGCCGCATGAAGGACTGTCCCCCTGTTTGAGCCGCATGAGGGTGGCCTCATAACCGAGCCGCATGAGGGTAGCCTCATAACCGAGCCGCATGAGGGTGGCCTCATAACCGAGCCGCATGAGGGTAGCCTCATAACCGAGCCGCATGAGGGTAGCCTCACAACCGAGCTGCATGAGGGTGGCCTCATAACCGAGCCGCGTGAAGGTGGCCTCATAACCGAGCCGCGTGAAGGTGGCCTCATGTCTGAGCCGCATGAAGGCCACACAGGAGATCCTCATAGAGAACTTTCTTTGGACTTTGAGAACTGTGTCCGATATCATGAAGATTCTCTCTTTTTTTTATGAGCCTTGCGTCTCTTCTTTATGTCAGAGCCATCATGTCAGAGCTGTCACTTTGTGTCAGAGCATTAGTGGCCAGCTGCAGGAGTAATTATGGCCAGCTGTATGGGCCTATTTCGAACAGCATAAGGCCACGTGGCTTTTTCTGAGCCGCATAAAACTATCTGAGCCGCATGAAGCTCTCAAGGATTTTTGAGCCTCATGAAACCCCCCAAGTTCTGAGCCGCATGGAGTTTCAGGGCCGCATAAGAATTTATTATTACTTTTTCCATGCTTTACAATATCCCCTTCAAAGTTTTCAATTTGTAAAATTGAAATACTTTAAATAAGAAGCATTGGTATTCCGCATAAGCTCTTCATGCCGCATAGACTTCTCTAGCCGTATGGTCTTCTCTGGCCGCATAGGCTTCTCTGGCCGCATAGAATTCTCTAGCCGTATAGGCTTCTCTGGCCGCATAGACTTCTGGCCGCATAGGCTGGTCTTTGTGCCACGTAGGAATCTCATTAATTGCTCTTATTTGGTTTTGATTTAAAGCCGTCTTTTGGATAGCATCCCAAGAGTCGGCATTAAATATTTAGATTTGCCTTGATGATTCTGAGCATTCTTTTTGCATGAAAGGGATAGAATCCCAAGGGCGGCTTTATCTTCTAGGCAGCACGAAACCCGAAGCGTCTATCGGTTTACAAGCCCTTGCCAGCCTATAAATATGAGTAATTTTTGAAGAGAAAAGTTCTTTACTCTCTTTTCTTTCTTCAAGATTTCTTGTCCTAATCTCCATCTCTCCTTCTCCTTCGGTCATCAATGGCTCCTAAGGCTTCCTCCAGTGCTGCGACAAAGGGCAAAGGAGTTGCCTCCTCGTCAGCGATCCCAGTTCACTCTGACGTTCATCCTGCCATTGATGGTAAGAATGTTGGAAGAAATCTGCATGGATTCAAACCTAACCATAATGGTTGTGTCGCATGTTTTATGCGCAAGCCTTTCTCTTTGGATATTCTTCGTCTTCATTGAACTGTATAAGTTCGGTGTGATGAATCCGTATATGCTGTGTTGTATGGGCCGCATGAACGTCTCATGTCCGAGCCGCATAGGGTATGCCTCATGTCCGAGCCGCATGAGAGCTTCATGACTGAGCCGTATGAGAGTTGCCTCATGATCGAGCCACATGAGAGTTATCTTGTGGCCGCATAAGCACCCTATGAACTGGGCCATATGAAGACCCACCAAACATAGCCACATGAACTCCTTTAAACTGTGCCGCATAAAGACCCACCTAATCAGAGCTGCATAAGCTCCTTTAAACTGGGCTGCATAAAGACCCACTTAATCAGAGCCGCATAAGCTCCTTTAAACTGGGCCGCATAAAGACCCACTTAATCAGAGCCGCATAAGCTCAGAACACACTAAGTGGTTTTCTCTGCTATCTTTTGACTTCTTTTTTTGTCTTTTTTGAGTGAAGTTTCCAGTTAATACTGCGGGAGAACTCTTGGTAGGTCGCCCAATCTGTTGTGGGTGTGAGGTTCGATCATTTAGTTGATTATGTGTCGACTAGTTTTCCAAAGATGAACCTGAGGAGAGGCTGAGAGATATCAAAAACTAGTCCTTCTACTTTCTCATTGGCATGATAACTCAGAGAAATTGGGGGGCCAACACCTGAAACCTGCATTCCTCTTTGGGGATGCCCTGACTGAAGAACCCCAACATTTTGGATGTATCTGAAAGTTGGAGTTTTTCTTCTAATGGGGTGGCGATCGACATTCCTCAAATGGAACGTCACTTCCCGCTGTCGTGGTTCAACATGCTGCCAATGGACAGAAAGATGGTGGATTCCTTGACTCCGAATCATCAAGGGATTTTATGGGTGATATTCACTATAACAGAAACTTGGGGTCGAAGTCGCGACCAGGACACCGATCAGCTGCTACGTGATGGGGTTGGCCCTGGGTAGCTTCCTAAATGTGCAGGGTCCCAACTTCACGTTCTCTCAAGCTGACACTTTCATGAACCAGCTTGCTCAGAAGGGGTCCTACCCCATTGGTCGGTTGGCGCTGCTGAATTGGATGAACCCCATCCCTTCGTGATTAACTTGACCATATAGATTTTGCGGACATACGATAATCTCCTACGCGAGATTGGCTTGTATCATACCATTCGGGGCACCTGTTATGGTTTGCCCATAAATAAGATCCCTTCATGGATCTTCTTGAAATGTACAACCGCCGAACGTGGACCTTCTTTACACCTGGAGGGGAGATGGGACTCGCTCTCCATGAGATGCATGAAGTCTCCAGGCTGCCCTGGTGGAATGAAGTCTTCGAAGTGTATACCCCACGAACGAATAGTTCGAGGAGTTTGAGCAGAGGTTCCCGGGCTTTGTTGCTGTCTAACGGGAATTGCTGTGTCACCACAGCACGTTCCAGCAGATGTCAAAAAAAAGAACGACAGCTCGGAAGGGAACCTTCCTCATACGAAGGCCTGGCTCAGTTACCTTTTTAAGTTCGGCATGTCAGGTCGAGTTTCACCCCGGAGTCCTCGAACCGGAAGGAGGTACAAGACCAGGTGTCGACCGCCAAGAGGGTAAAAACCACAGGCGACAGATTTGGGAGTCAATCTGACTCTTTTACTTATTTTTATCAGGATACTCAGAAGTTGTCCGAGAAGGCTCTTCTAAAAGGATTTCTGATGGTATCGCTACGGAACTGCATAGTTTTGGGAGGGGCTGGCTGTCACGACCCGTACCCACAATGAGGGTCCGAGTACGTAACAGCGCCCAGCCTACGCCGCAGTATCGGCGGTAGAACGCTGTCCTAGGTTACTATCTAACCGACAACTTACGCGATTATAATATACTCATCATGATCAACTCCGAACGGAGGACAAGTATAAGATATCGTAACTCAATCACAGTCTAAGCACGATAAGATAACACAGAAGAAATAACTAAGAAATAGAAGACAACTACTAAAATAATAACAACTCTCAACGATCTCAATACTACACCAGTCTCAAAACAACTACAACAAGTTTAACATGAAAAACAGATGCTAGTCTACTAAACTAAATCCCGATTACTCCTGAGTGTCGGGGCTAAATGTAGCTAATCCCTCGTCAGGTCCATAATGAGTAGGACAAGTATCCTCAGGGCAATCATCTGTAAAATTTCAACAGGTCCAGTTAGGACAGGAACGAGTACAACTCATCAAAAATCCCAAGTAAATGACAGAAAACTATAAAGCAGTTATAGACAGTTGTATTGATGAACATGGCAGTTTATATTCAGGTAATGGTATAGAGAGACAGATAAGGTACAAGGAAAGTAAAGTAACTAAACAAGAAAGAATTATGGCGATAAAGACTGTAATAGAAACTAGCTGAACTAGAGTAACATGGTATAAGTCCACACAGTAAATGTAGACAGGTGTAAACTCTAATGTAAGTCCAGTATAAGACGAATGTAATACAAATGAATCCAGTACGAGACGATTCCAGTCATAGTGATCAATGATTCCAGGGTGAGTCCAGTCTATACTTTAACAATGTGTTTTAAAATACCGAGATCGACATGTAAACGGCTATAGGTAATTCGGCACATCACACACCTGGCCGGGTGTGAGATGGCTATCAATCCAGTTTGATTCCAGCATGCGGGTGATTCCAGAATTGGGGTACGTCTACATGTCTTACTCTAGTATTTCCCCTCCAGCAAGTGAATCCATAAATTTGACACAATGATTCAAGATGAGTCCAGCCAGAATATGGTAATACCAGTAAATATTCCATAATGATTCCAGTAATAGAGGCCAGACAATAAATGTGTGTCGTATACATGAATCCAAAATATCCATACGTATTGTAACAGAATCGCATACAACTACTAGAACTGAAGTACAGTAATTGACAAATAAATGAGAGAACTATCAGAGAATGTACTCGCCTGCTACTCTGAAAAGAGTAGTATAATATCAGATGTCTGCACCGGAGTCGCACTGTCCTAAACAGAATAGTATGGGTCATGATATGTAAAATACAAGAGAATTGAAAGATGCAATCTACATGATTTTAGGCCAATCTAGGCCCAAGTCAACACTAAGTCAAACCTCGTCAACTGTCTAGGTCAAACTAGGTCAATTGTTAACTTACAGTTGACTTTTGGTTAACTTGTCAACCCTGGTCAAACCTTAGTCAAATCTAGGTCAATTTAACCTATATCAAGTCATAACTACCTAAAATACCCTAACCTAGATATTCACATGCCTAATATTACCTTATACTAGTACATACATATGTATATATGATATACCAATATATCCACGGTAATGTACTATTCTAGTCTTTAGATAATAACCTATTACCTAGACTAATAGGCAGCCGATATCCTTAGGCCAAAGATAACCTAACACTGATACTTTCAAGTATCCTATCAAGATACTAGTCCACTGAACTAACATAGCCCAACACTAACTCATATATCCTATATTAGCCTTCTACTACCACTCTAGGATACCTCATGATACTCTCTGTAAACTCCCATACCCTCATACAAGCTCTCACACAAATCACATATGCAAATCCCCTCTCATGCAAAACCCCTAGACTGATACTAACTAATCTACCAAAACCTATTAACTTAGTTGAAGTCATACTAGACTCGTAACCTACCGTCACTGCCACAGTACCTAATTTGCCAAAACCCCATCCTAAATCTCCTTCTTCACTGGTGTGTCCTACTCCCATATTAGCTTGTAATTTCTGATACTCTCATAGCCTATGTCATGTACTTGACAATAGCAAGCCCAGCCAGGGCTACACTGGCCTGGGCAACTCAGTGCAACTGAGGTGCACTCAACTCTACTAACCTATCACATGACACTTCAAGACACTCACTCGCATCCCTGAACACTGACACTCACTAGGACACTCAAAAAGAAACTAACACAATATAACCCACTCACAAACACTCAAACCAAATCACAGATACCTTAGGATACTACCCCTGCCCCTCACTAGGATTCTAGGATACAAGGCCAATGGCCAACCATGACCCCAAGGTCATCCCCTGCTGTTGCAGCATGCTGCTGCTGGTATTACATACACTGCTAATGCCATGGCTGCTACTGAGGCAATGCCAAGTGTTGCATGGCTCGCAATGCAAAGCCAATGGCCTAGCCAAGCCAACCCGGGCCAAACCAAGGCAGGCCAAGCACCACATGCCACTATACTGCTGCCATGTAAATCAAGGGACTGTAATAGAGATTGATCACATATTCCTAACATTCAATCCAACCCAAACCGTCAAATCTATGTACAACACCAAAACATATTTGAAACTCAAAAACAATCAAATTCCAAATTCAAATTCAATATAGAAAGAAACCCAAACCTGGGAATGAATGTTTATGTTAACCATATCAATTCAAAACCAAATCCCAATCTCAGGTTTAATGTACACAAGTCAAGTGTAATGAGCATTAGGTTCTCAGCTCTTGGCATAATGTAGATGGGTGTGTGTAGATGTGTGTGTCTTGATAGTTGAAACAATGTGTGACAGTGTATATGTGTACATGTTCTTAGAATTTCTGGAAAACAGTAAAGTGGCAGGAATAAGTTTGTGTGTGTGTGTAGCATGTGACTGGAATTCAGTAAATTAGTTCCCAGGAACATGCTAGGGGTGTTGATCTGTAAACCCCCTAATTTTTTCTACAATTTTTTAAATATTATTGTAATTATTTTATACTTCCTATCTACACGTCGCATATGAATTCACATTATTGTAGCGTGTGAGATTTGCCTTTCGTAATTGCTCGTCAAATGCGAATATGTGCGAGTTACATATTTTTGTAAAATATTTTATTAGAGATTTTATATATAGAAGAATTTAATTTTCAAAATAATATGTGGTAAATATTTCTAATTCTAAAAAGAGTTATTTCGTTCGTCATTTAAAAATAAATGGTGATTTGAAAAATTGTGCTTTGTATGGAAAGTATTCCAAATATTTTGCAAAAAATTTGAATGCTAATATTTAAAATATTTTGTTATCTATAAAAGCTATTTTATAATTAACATTTAAGTATTTATCATGATTTTTGAAATTAATTATTTCTATATTTATTTAATTATGAAAACGATACTTGAGATTTTGTTGATTTTAATATTTGATTAAATATGTTAATTTAAATTAGAAAAGATTTCATTTGAATTTGAATTAAATTAGCGGAGGTTGTATGTTTGATTTGGAATTGAACGATTTAAAGTTTAAGGCAAATTTAAATATAATATGATATTATCTAGGAGGAATTTAAATTCTCTCAATCCCTATCCAACTGGGAATTCCCACCTCCTATAAAAGGAGAGGTACTCCTCCAGAAAATTTCCATCCACAACCAAATTGTGCATCGTGTACGTGATTCTTTTCTATCCACTATGTTTTTATTTTACAAATACAGATCCCCTCTCCGTGTTCGATACACCGGACACCATCTCCCTTCATTATTCGTATCACGCAGGACACCGTCGTACCACCACCAAAACCGGCAGAGCACCACCGCCACCATCGTCACTCCAACACCACAAAATTGTGTCCCCGTGTCTGTGTCCCTGTTCATCATCATCACCCACACCAGTTATAAATCAAAACCCTAAAATTACCGTCGTCCGTGCCGGAGCAGCCCGCCGCCCCCTGTCTCGACCTTCGCCGCGTCGTGCCACCGCCGGTGCGCCATGTCTGGCTGTGCGTTCGCCAGCAGAGCCCCACCGTGCCGTGGCCATCCGAGCCGCCCTGCGTGTCGCCATCCCCAGGTGCGGCGGTCCGTCCGACTGTACTCTTTCTTTGCGACCATCGCGAGTACCGCCAGAGTTCCTCAGCGCGTAAGACCACCGTCGATCACGTCTGCCGGCGTTCTCCGCCTCCCCCGGCCGCACAGTCATCGTCCCTCTCTCCTTCTTCCAGCGCCTCCTCGCCCTTCCCGTGCCGTCTCCACCGAAGTCGGCGTTGTCCGTCCGCCGATCATCCGTCGCCCCCCTCTCACCTCTCCGACCGCCAAAACCCCCGCGCCTCCGCCGAGCGCCCAGCTTCGGTAGCCGTCTCCTCCGAAACCACAGCCATCCACCCTTCGAGAGAATGCGTCGCCATCTTCCCAGCCGACCACCTCGTTCCTCTGCGAACGCCGCTCCTCGGCGTCCGCCTACCGCCTTCTCGTGCGATCCACCATCGGCGCCGGAACGACCCGACGAACTCTCCTCTGCGTCACCGCCGACCACCGCCTCCTTGTTCGAGCCCGGCACCCAGCGCCTCCGTGCAAACCTCAGTGAGCATCCATGTAAACCCACTCCCGAAATTTTTTTCCAACTCTCTCTCATCTCACTGAAACGAAATAGAAAAAAGAGGCTGGATTAAGCGTTTTATTTATTATTATTATTATTATTATTATTATTATTATTATTATTATTATTATTATTATTATTATTATTGTTAAGGTTATTATTACTGTTATTATCTATTATTATTATTATTATATTTGTGTTATTATTAGTTTATTTTCTGTATTATATCATGAGTACTGTTTCCATATTAAATATATTTATTTGTATATTTTACAAACTTAGGACCTATCCTAAAAATGGTTTTTATCCTTCAAGCTATTTATCTAGACATATATCATACTAATAATGTATTTTTTAAATTATATACATATAAAGTATTTCAAGTATTTAACTTAGAAATATTTTACGAAAAGTAGTTACCAAAATTCATATAATGATTTTCTAGTTTTCACGAATATTTACCAAAAAATTTGACAAATAAAAATTCTAGCTTTAAAATATTATAGATATTTTCTAAAGCATATTATACGTAATCCACAAATTTCCCTCGAATAACCCATTGATCTTGACTAATCAAGAACTTCTATTTTTCGTGAAGTTCGAACTCTTGCACATCGAACATGGCTACTGGATAGACATGACTTGTCGGATTATCGCACCACTCCAGAAGACACACCAGGCAAGATACCTTGCCATAATTTACTATTTATAAATTATTCTACATTTTGTTATTGCATATCACTGTGTATTTATTTTTCGTACTTTTAGTTGTACCTTATTACAGTTCCTGACTTACTGCCTGCTCAATGATATTAGCTGTACCTTGTTATTTATCCTTTGATTGCATATGGACCTAGAGTTAAGGGACTGCCACTAGTTTAGTGCATTACATAAACTTTGACACTGATGTTCCACGAGACGTGTGAGTTATGAGTAGCATATAGCCTACGGACTTGCGTGTTGGCTGATCACTGATGCGTGCAGGACGTGCGTTAGGTCTAACTGTCAATAGTTGTATGTTAGAAGACTTGACGGTTAGTAGTGTTACATGGTCGTGGATGCGACATGATAGGTACATTGGGTGGGGAGAACATTTTCTTGTCGTATGGACTTCGATTGCACTTCCCTTGTAACCCGAAATCTCCGCTGGAGATACGGGTATGAGCCTCTCAGGTTGGCCACTGTCGTTTTTGAACGTCATGCGCTTAGGTCACTGGTGCCCAAGTGGGGACTATACCAGATCCCATTTACAGCTAGGGCTCATGCGACGAAAGGTTTGTTCTCAACTGCATGTTCACTTTAGTATGGTTATATTACCTTATTTATGTCTTATCAGTTTCTTTGATTGTGGCATATTTTATATTCAGTATTTATATGGCATGTCTATTTTATCTTGTTACATCCCTCTCAGGATCTGGTTATCTCGTCAGGTGTGTGTTCATGTCTTTCACATGTGTTCTAACCGTGGCCATGATCGTCACTATTTCTTCGAGGATGATTGCACCTAGATCGTCTTCGCTTCGCTCGCCAAACTCATTTCATTTTCTATATATTTTCCCTTATTTGTTGGTAGTGGATTTGTCTCCGCCCAACGATTGTATACATAACAAAATTCAAAGTTGCTTTATATCATTATTGAGATTTAGTACCTTGGTTACTGCATTTTATAGCTTACGTATATATATTATACGGCTGGCATGTCTACGTTCCTAGTCCTACGTATTTTGGGACTGGGGCGTTATATAATCTCAGTTAACTATGTAAATCAAGGTCAAAGTATTAACCAATCAAACCAATTTCTCAGTTCCAGGTTCAAGTAAATTGATTTCAACTTACCAACAGTCAGCAAATGAAATCAGTTTATGCAAACCATGAAGTATCAGAATATGAAATTGACCCCAAGTATCTATACAATTCCAAATGATGATTTTTGAAACCCAAAACCCCAACTAAACCATACCACAGTGCAATAGACATGTAAATCAATATCACAGTCACATCAACATGTATTTTACATTCAATTTTATATTTAATAGCAGTTTAAATACATTCAAGCTCAGAAATTCCATGCTAGACATAATCCCTAATCATGCAAGTTAATTCCCAAACTTGTATTGGTGAACCACACTCAAATGATTATACAAAACAGTTACATATTTCGAATTATCAGTAAAACTTAAGTCAACAGTTTGGTATCAGAAAATCACATTCTTACTAAAAATCGAGATTCGAATTACATAAAAACTTCACATTGATGATTGGAAAATGTGTGTGAACATGCTATGGTGTCATACAGGCTGTGTCGTATCCTCAGAAGTCGACACGACGTGTCCAATATGCTGAAAACCCAGCATCAGAGAATAATAGTGTCAGCAGCCTCGTGCAGAGGTGCAGTGCGAGCTAGGACACGACACACGACACCAGAGGGCTCGTGCTCGTGTCCTAGGGTTTGCCAAGGATAGGGGAACATGCTCGTGTGTCTGCAACATGTCCACGACACACGTATCGTACGTATGAGACGCTTATCGGGGCGTGTCTGTGCGCGCGTGTGCGAGTGTGCCAATCCAGTGGGGGTTGAAAATCTCTCGAACCACTCCTTGAAATTCCCTAAAATTTTACGTGCATGGTGTCTGTCACAGGCCCCCGTGTCCACCAATTTTTATGATCTGAGTTTCCTTGTCGTGTCCTGTGTCAACCCGGAGCAGCAGGGCACTGAACCGAGCCAGTGCACATCGTGTCCAACACGAATTTGGACACGACAAGGACACTAATTCGTACTCAGAAAGCATGAAATCAATATGTATATATAGGACAACAAATATCTTCAAACACTTTTCAAAAATATCAATTTTAAACCCTTTGTGGCATTTTAACAAACAATCAACAGTACAAGCTGATACGTGTCTGATACGGACACAAAATTGACACGACTCGATACCATACCTATGCTAGAAGCTAGGGGACTCCTAGGGCTATGCACTAATGCAAAGAAATCAAATTTTAGTGGTGATTGTGAGGGTTTACCTATTGGTTGAACTGTCAATGAAAAAGCTTCAAAAGGAAGAAATCTCCTTACTAGCCAAGATCTCCAAATTGATTCAAACCTGAGATTTCTCTCCATGAACATAAAGTAGGGATTGATTAGAACCTAATGCAAAATATTTGAGCCAAAAAGGAATTGAAATAAGAAAGTTATGGATTGGGGAAGATGGCTCTTTACCTCTTTCTTCAAAACTTGGAAAATTAATAAAAGAGACAAGAACAAGGAAGAGATTATTTATAGAGAAAGGGGAGCCCAAATGGCTGGTCATAAAGTGAAAAATTAGGGTTAGGGTTTAGTCTAATGGGCTATGGACCTAATTGTACTAGTCATGGAATTAGAATCATAAGTCATGAAATTAATGCACCTATTCTATTCCTCCTATTTGAAAACTAGATTCTAATGGCTAGGATGAGGTTAACTTAAGTTAGACTAGGGTCACACCATTGTCTACCAAGTAACCATAATTAGGGTTAGCTTCTAGGTTAGTCTCTTAAGTCACAGCTAGTCAAAAGTCAAAATTAACAATCATCAGTGCAATAAATCATGAAATAATTCAAAGAGGCCAAATGACTAAAATACCCTCATGCTCAAAAGTAAAAATAAATTATCCTAATGACATGGCTAGGCTCTAGGTCAGACAGTCTCTCAGGTTACACTAGTAAGGTATCAAAATCATAAGCCATGACTTAAAACAGTTTTAAATTGATTAAAAATTACCAAAAATCATAATGTGATTTAAATGCAATAAATAATAATTATAAATACAAAATTTTAAACATACCCTCATTTCAGAAACTGGGTGTTACAAGTCTACCCTCCTTAGAAAAATTTCGTCCTCGAAATTAAGACGATCGCACCCCTATTAGGTCAAACCCCCAATCAAATCAAGGTCGATAGATAACATGAAATATAATCCTACTGGTCGTGATTCTGCAGTCTCGAACAGGGTAGCTACACTATCTAGCAATCACAAGCGATATTCTGGCAGGTACTAATGGAATCACATAACAAGATGGAAAGAAGAACAGGAAGACAGACCTGCTAACCCGTCACCCGTAGCGTCCTCGACTGTCAGCGCAAAAGCCCTGCCCCTCTGGGGTGTATCCCTCTGATGGTACGGGGCACAGTGCTACGCTACAGGTAGCCTAGCTTCCTCTATCTAATCCTTGACACTCAAGTAATATCTACCCTGATATTCTATCGTGAGGCTACGAGTACGTAACAGCGCCCAGCCTACGCCGCAGTGTCGGCGGTAGAATGCTGTCCTAGGTTACTATCTAACCAACAACTCACGCGATTATAATGTACTCATCATGATCAACTCCGAACGGAGGACAAGTATAAGATATCGTAACTCAATCACAGTCTAAGCACGATAAGATAACACAGAAATAACTAAGAAATAGAAGACAACTACTAAAATAATAACAACTCTCAACAATCTCAATAATACACCAGTCTCAAAATAACTACAACAAGTTTAACATGAAAAACAGATGCTAGTCTACTAAACTAAATCCCGATCACTCCTGAGTGTCGGGGCTAAAGGTAGCTAATCCCTCATCAGGTCCATAATGAGTAGGGCAAGTGTCCTTAGGGCAATCATCTGTAAAATTTTAACAGGTCTAGTCAGGACAGGAACGAGTACAATTCATCAAGAAATCCCAAGTAAATGACAGAGAACTATAAAGCAGTTATAGACAGTTGTATTGATGAACATGGCAGTTTATATTCAGATAATGGTATAGAGAGACAGATAAGGTACAAGGAAAGTAAAGTAACTAAACAAGAGAAGAATTATGGCAATAAAGATTGTAAAATAGAAAGTAGCTGAACTAGAGTAAAATGGTATAAGTCCAGACAATAAATATAGACAGGTGTAAACTCTAATGTAAGTCTAGTACAAGACGAATCTAATAGAAGATGAATCCAGTACGAGACGATTCCAGTCATAGTGATCAATGATTCCAGGGTGAGTCCAGCCTATACTCTAACAATGTGTTTTAAAATACCGAGATCGACATGTAAACGGCTATAGGTAATCCGGCACATTACACACATGGCCTGGTGTGAGATGGCTATCATTCCAGTTCGATTCCAGCATGCAGGTGATTCCAGAATTAGGGTATGTCTACATGTCTTACTCTAGTATTTTCCCTCCCAGCAAGTGAATCCAAAAATCCGACACAATGATTCAAGATGAGTCCAGCCAGAATATGGTGATACCAGTAAATGATTCCAGAATGATTCCAGTAATGAGGCCAGACAATAAATGTATGTCGTATACATGTCCAGAATATCCATACGTGTTGTAACAGAGAATCGCATACAACTAACTAGAACTGAAGTATAGTAATTGACAAATAAATGAGAGAACTATCAGAGAATGTACTCGCCTGCTACTCTAAAAAGAGTAGTGTAATATCAGATGTCTGCACCGGAGTCACAATGTCCTAAACAGAATAGTATGGATCATGATATGTAAACTACAAAAGAATTGAAAGACGCAATCTACATGATTTCTAGGCCAATCTAGGCCCAAGTCAACACTAAGTCAAACCTCATCAACTGTCTAGGTCAAACTAGGTCAACTGTTGACTTACAGTTAACTTTTGGTCAACTGTTCAACCCTGGTCAAACTTTAGTCAAATCTAGGTCATTCTAGGTCAATTTAACCTATATCAAGTCATAACTACCTAAAATACCCTAACCTAGATATTCACATGCCTAATATTACCTTATACTAGTACATACATATGTATATATGATATACCAATATATCCTAGGTAATATACTATTCTAGTCTTTAAATAATACCCTATTACCTAGACTAATAGGCAGCCAATATCCTTAGGCCAAAGATAACCTAACACTGATACTTTTAAGTATCCTATCAAGATACTAGTCCACTGAACTAACATAGCCCAACACACTAACACATATATCCTATATTAGCCTTCTACTACCACTCTAGGATAGCTCAAGATACTATCTCTAAACTCCCACACCCTCATACAACCTCTCACACAAATCACATATGCAAATCCTCTCTCATGCTAACACCCCTAGACTGATACTAACTAATCTACCAAAACCCATTAACTTAGTTAAAGTCATACTAGACTCATAACCTACCATCACTGTCACAGTACCCAATTTGCCAAAACCCCATCCTAAATCTCCTTCTTCACTAGTATGTCTTGCCCCTATATTAGCTTGTAATTTCTGATACTCTCATAGCCTATGTCCTGTACTTGACAATAGCAAGCCAAGCCAGGGCCACACTAGCCTGGAAAACTCAGTGCAACTGAGGTGCACTCAACTCTACTAACCTATCACATGATACTTTAAGACACTCACTCACATCCCTGAACACTGACACTCAAAAAGAAACTGACAAAATATAACCCACTCATAAACACTCAAACTAAATCACAGATACCTTAGGATACTACCCCTACCCCTCACTAGGATTCTAGGATACCAGGCCAATGGCCAACCATGACCCCAAGGTCATCCCCTGCTGCTGCAGCATGCTACTGCTGGTATTGCATACACTGCTAATGCCATGGCTGCTGCTGAGGCAATGCCAAGTGCTGCATTGCTCGCAATATAAAGCCAATGGCCTAGCCAAGCCAACCCGGGCCAAATCAAGGCAGACCAAGTACCACATGCCACTATACTGCTGCTATGTAAATCAAGGGACTGTAATAGAGATTGATCACAGATTCCTAACATTCAATCCAACCCAAACCATCAAATCTATGTACAACACCAAAATATATTTGAAACTCAGAAACAATCAAATTCCAAATTCAACTTCAATATAGAAAGAAACCCAAACCTGGAAATGAATGTTTATGTTAACCATATCAATTCGAAACCAAATCCCAATCTCAGGTTTAATGTACACAAGTCAAGTGTAATCAGCATTAGGTTCTCAGCTATTGGCATAATATAGATGGGTGTATGTAGATGTGTGTGTCTTGATAGTTGAAACAATGTGTGACAGTGTATATGTGTACATGTTCTTAGAATTTCAGGAAAACAGTGAAGTGGCAGGGGATGAGGTAAAAAATTAGGGTTAGGGTTAGAGTTTAGTCTAATGGGCTATGGACCTAATTGCACTAGTCATGGAATTAAAATCATAAGTCATGAAATTAATGCACCTATTCTATTCCTCCTATTTGAAAACTAGATTCTAATGGCTAGGATGAGGTTAACTTAAGTTAGACTAGGGTCACACCATTGTCTACCAAGTAACCATAACTAGGGTTAGCTTCTAGGTTAGTCTCTTAAGTCACAGCTAGTCAAATATCAAAATTGACAATCATCAGTGCAATAAATCATAAAATAATTCAAAGAGGCCAAATGACTAAAATACCCTCATGCTCAAAAGTAAAAATAAATTATTCTAATGACATGGTTAGGCTCTAGGTCAGACAGTCTCTCAGGTTACACTAGCAAGGTATCAAAATCACAAGCCATGACTTAAAACAGTTTTAAATTGATTAAAAATTACCAAAAATCATAATGTAATTTAAATACAATAAATAATAATTATAAATACAAAATTTCAAAAATACCCTCATTTCAGAAACTGGGTGTTGCACTGGCTCTATTGAGAGAATCAGCCGTAACTTTATCCTTCCTACGGTGAAGCTAGTCTTTGGGGCCAGACTAGCTCTCCTCCCTGCCATGGTGTGCAGCATACATCATGGCCTCTATACTTTCTCATCCAAGGTCATTGTCCGTGATACGGCAAAAGACTTTGAGCGAATCGAGCTGCCCTATCATTATCTGACGGGGTGGCTGTTGCTGCACTGCCAGTCTTTGAGGAGGCCTGGCCCAGAAGACGACGTAACTGCGGATGATGCCTTCATCTTCCAGTATCGTCGCATGCCCGGGGAGTGCTGTACCATGCCAGTCTGTCGAATGGTACTGGCGAGAGTGGACATATATACCTTTTTCGTGTCTGTCCCTCACTTTACAGATGAAGAAGTGAATGGTGTACATCTTGATGGTACTGGGCCCTCTACCTCTTGTCTGATAAGATGCTCCTCTGGTTACAGAACATCCATCCTGCACACCTGGTATATCGCAACCGCAACTCTGTCTTCCTGGAGCCTTACTTGCCCAGTCGGTTCTCCCGACAGTTTGGGTACAGTCAGCTGTTTCTGGACAATCCCATCCCCTGCCTGGGTTTTGAGGGTAGTATCCTTGACGACTTCAGGGCTTGGCACTACTATAACACGGTTCACACCCGCACCAGCTTCTCTGTGCATGATGCTAAGGAGTTAGGGCAGATTTTGTACATGGCAGCTCTGTACCATATTATGGTGAACAAGCCCCCTACCGATTTTGACCCAAGTACTAGTTTTATTGTTGGTACTGGCTTGGAGGAGAGGCCAAAAGGATCCAAGACGAGGAAAAGGAAGGCGAATGCAGTTGAGGTGTCAGACTCGGAGTCCACCAATGCGGACGAAGAGGATGACCCGGATAACCTGCCTCTTCCTCCTGCAGATGATGTGGTGGCAGATCAGCCCCCTATTGTGCATGGTCCTTCATGCAAGCGAAGCAGGCGTGAGTCCGCTGTTGGCGACATAACTTACTCCCAGAAACAGGCCGCTGTCAAGCCCCGCGAGCCAATCATTCGGGAGTGAAGCGAGGATGTTGATGCCGTTTCGGTGGTGAATCAAATTACAACCATCTTTTTTTAGCTCTTCTTTTCTGTATTATGATCTAATCCTTCTCATTTTCTTTGTAGGCGTCAGGAGAAGTGGACTCTCGAGAGCCGGCTACTGTCTCTGAAGTCGACCCGGCTCTAGCCACTTTAATTAGCGATATGACTGCTGAACTTATCTTCGCTAGGCTTCTCCCGACGACGGTTGAGGTTCTTTTCGTTGCTGATATTTCAACCCAGGTGAGTTGGGCTCTACTGAGCCAGTCCCCGAGGTTGCTGAATTCCAGCCGGGTGATCCTGACCCAATTGCGTCTACCTCCGGGGCGGCTGGGCAGAGGAACCAGCTGTATTCGGCTTAGATATTGCTGGTGAGGAGGATACACTAGCTGTGAGCGAGCCTCAGCCTCAGCAACCCTCTCCTGGTAAGCTAAGTCAAGTCTTAACTAGTGATGAGGTTCATTTGCTCTACCTTCATATCCTTCGGGTTAAGCTGATCGTTGGTTGCTCCGAACATACAGGTCCTGCTCCTTCGCCCCCAGCGACGGACATCATCGGAAGAAAAGTCACTAGAGGGGATCTGGTGGAAGAAAGTATGTCTCCTCCTCCTTTAACTCATATCGAGGGGTCTCCTGCCAGTTCGAGTTTTGGAGAACAGGCAGTAGAACGGTCGGGACGGAAAGAAATGGTCCCTGCACTCTCATTGATTCATGTGGCTCCAGAGGTCGACCTTTCCGCCCTACCAAGTATCCAAATCCTTCGGGCGGTGGAGGAGGACATGGCCGCTATTCAAGCGTCCTATCGCTCGAAACTTGTTTCCCTAGTGGCAGGGGCTTCAAGTTCCGGTGCATCTTCTTCAACTCTGCCAACTACTCTTCCTTTGACGCCGTCTTCTTCGAAAGTTCTGGATGAATCATCAAAAGACGTGGTTGACAGTTTCTACCGCCACCTGAAGCGAGGGGTTGAGGCTGCCATAGAGAGGGGAATATCTTTTGCATTGGCCCGTCAATGTGCTCGTGGCCAGATTGAACTTCTCAGAACCCTCCCCGATGGGGCAGGGATAGTCGAGCTTTTGGAGCCCAAGTTACTGAAGCTGATCAGCTGGTGGCTCAGTATCAAGGACTGGGGCAAGTTGATCTGTCTTCAGCAATAGATCAGGAGCGTGCCTTCCTTTTAACTGCCATAGAAAAGGTAAGGATGGTACGGGAGACGTCCAAACCTGCTCTGATGAAGGACCTCCGAGATTTGTCGCTGACGTACGATCAATTAAGCCGCAGCAGAGAGGACTGCATCGCTCGGAAAGAGGCCACCTCTCGTAGAATAGCCGATACCAAGGAGCAGATTCTCCAACTTCAGAGAAAATTGGTTTCTTTGGAGTCTGAGCTGCAGGCCTCGCGCGAAGATAAAGAGCTAATTTTTAGGATACCGACAAGGTCACCCGAATCTCAGATGCCTTGGAGCGTGCACTGAAAAGACTTGAAGACGGCTGGCAGGCACATGCGCATCTGGAAGATGCAGAGGGGCTGACTCAAGAGACGGAGCGCAGGGTCAAACGGAGGATTGAGCGGTCAACGGCCCAACTGAAAGACCGGCTCAGAGGGTTATGTGTCGCCGAACCATAATCGGCTATTTTCTTTCTTTCTTTATGATGTTCTTTCATTTTACCAGGAACGTGGTCCCCGAAAATGTAGTACTTTTGATTTTCAATAAATGACTATGTTTACATCATCCATTATCTGTTGTTCTTGTATCATATTTTTGGTATCATGATGTTTTCTCCACTGGGGGACTTTCTGTAGACCTATTACCCTTGGCATACCTTGGTTTTAGGTATGGATAATAAGTTTGATAGATATACTTAGAACGACTCCGTTGGTAAGCGGACATAGAAGTTCTTGGTATTGGGCGAAAGAATGCCAAGGAACAGCTGGGTTCTAGAGGCATGAGGTTGTGAGAAAAGAAGCGCGTGTACTAGAGAACTTAGTACAACATTTGTGGTCATCTGCGGACATTTGTGGTCAACTGTGGACATTTGTGGTCAGCTGTGGATATTTGTGGTCCTATTATCCTTGGCGTACCCTGGTTTTGGGTACGGATAATAGGTCGAGAGAAATCCAACATACTTACTCAGAGGTAATGAGGACATGGTAAATATGGGAGCTTTTTCAATGGAGTCTTCCTACTCAGTGGTAATGAGGACGTAGAAGGAGTGGACTCCATGAAGGGTACATAGAACAACTCAGAGGTGACATCGACATGGAAGTTCTACGTAAGGGGCGATTTGTTTTTAATGGACGTGAAACAACTCGGAGGTGACATCGACGTAGTTGTTTGGGGAATTTGGGTGGACCTATCACCCCTTTTTATACACTAAAAGCGCGGGTAATAGATTATGAGAAAAATGCTCTTTTAGAGAGAAAGTTCAGAGGTATGATCATACATGACTTACTACCCAGAAGACGCGATATAGATTCATTTGGAGTGATCAGAGTGTGAGTTTAGCGGTACCTAAGGGTACATAACTCAACAATCTGGTTGTTTTGGAAGGTGTTGTTTAGACATAACATTTCTTCAGGAACTTGTCGTTGATGGGCATCATGAGCAAGTCTCCATTTTGCTTTGTGAGACGGTATGCACCATTAGAGAATACAGCCTCGATGATAAATGGGTCGTCCCACTTTAGCTGGAATTTGTCGGCAATTTTGTGAGTCATAACCATCGGCCTCCAAACTGCCAAAACGAGATCGCCTACTTAGAATGTTCTGAGTTTAACCTTCTTGTTGAAGGCTCCAGAGATGCGAGCTTGATAAAGCTCGATTCGTTGTTGAGCTAGCAGGCGCTTTTCATCTAAGGCCTCCAACTCATGTAGCCGACGACGATAATTATCATCTGTCTTCAATCGGTAAGTGAGGGCGACGCGGAGTGAGGGGATTTGAGTCTCCAGTGGGAGAACTGCCTCACTTCCGTATACCAAAGAGAATAGTGTGTTCCCAGTGGCCGTCCAGAATGTAGTACAGTACGCCCATAAGCATTCGCCAAGCTTTTTATTCCAATCGCGTTTGTTTGAGGACACGAACTCCTTGAGAAGCTTGATTATAGTTTTGTTGAACGCTTCTGCCAAACCATTAGCTGCCGGATTGTATGGTGTTGAAGCATCGTTTTGGATCCGGTGTTTGTTGCAAAACTGATAGAAGGCATGGCTTGCGAACTGTGGACCATTGTCGTGGATGATCCTTCGGGGCAGTCCAAAGCGATAGATGACGTGATCCATGAAGAAGCTGATCACATTTGATGTCTTTACTTCTACAAGCAGGATAGCTTCCGCCCACTTAGAGAAGTAATCCATAATTGCCAGTATGAAACGGTGTCCTCTGGATGAACGTGGGTGATTGGACCAATGATATCCATCCCCCACACCTCAAATGGCCAGGATGCCACCGTCGGATGTAGAAATTCGGATGGTTGATGTATAAAATCTGTATGGACCTAACAAGCTTACACTTTCTTACATAGTCTATCGCATCTGCTACCATCGTAGGCTAGTAATAGCCCATCCGACGAAGGTGGTCTTGCAGCTTCGGGCCAGGTTGATGGGCCCCACAAACGCCGTCGTGAGCTTCGCGTATCGCTTTTTTGGCCTCTGTATTTGATAAACACCGAAACAGTAGTCCATCGCAGGATCGTCGATACAGTATTTTTGTCTCAGTATCGTAGAAGAATCTGAGAGAACGTCTTCTGATAGAGGTGGCTTCTTTCGGGTTCTCTGGCAAGATGCCATAGACTACGAAGTTGATAAATGGGAGCCTCCAGTCCTGTGTCTTGTCGACCGTCAGGGGTAGAACAACTCTCGACAAATTGGACGACGTTCTTCGGACAGACCAATTCATGGCCTATTACATCTACCAAGTGGTGAGTATGATTTAGAACCGCCAGAGAAGCGGCCAGTCCGGCTAAGGCGTCGGCTTCAATGTTCTGGAGTCTGGGAACATATTCTATGAAGAATCCTTTTAGGGACGTAATGATAGCGATTGCTATTTGATGATAGAGGATCATGTCTTCATGACGAACTTCATATGTACCCCGGATCTGATTGACGATTAACTGTGAATCGCCATATGCTTCCAAGTATTCTACCCCATTTTCTTTGCAAGTCGGAGGCCGATGACCAAAGATTGTACTCGGCCACATTGTTTGAGCAGGGTTCTGTAAGGGAATATGCCCGATTGATCACCAAGCCAGAGAAAGAAATTAATACCACTCCGACCCCAACGACAATGTTGCCCTTGGGCCCGGTTCTTGAAGCACCATCGAAGAACATTCGCCAGACGGTATCATGGGAAGCCATGTTTGAATTGGCGATCTCGTCTGGATCTCTTCATATATTCTGGTTGACTCCGAACCTGGATGAGCTGCTAAAAAGTCTGCCAGAGCTTGACCTTTAACAGCCTTTTGCAGGACGGATATCATGTGGTAGGGAGACAATAATATTGTCCAGGTAGCAAGACGAAAGCTGAGTGCACCAGGCTTGGTCATGAGAACCCTGAAGGGGTTAACTCGAGATATGACATGGATGGTTTGTCCTGTAACATAGTGTCGCATCTTCTGGATAGCGAACACCAAAACAAGACATTCCTTTTCCACGACGGTGTATCTATGCTCAGGTCCTATCATCATTCGGCTGAGATAATGGATGGCATGTTCATGCCCTGCAGTATTGTTCTATGCTAATAGAGCACGAGG
Organism: Iris pallida; assembly: GCA_029216955.1. Lineage (NCBI taxonomy): Eukaryota > Viridiplantae > Streptophyta > Magnoliopsida > Asparagales > Iridaceae > Iris > Iris pallida. Next base: position 1,053 of record JANAVB010012310.1, on the reverse strand, counting down.
GAATGCTCCATCGCTCGCACGTAAAACAAGAACGGATTTTCAGCAACCGGGGCCACCGGACTTGAGGGTTTGACAGATATTCTTTAATGTTGTCGAAGGCACGTTGGCACTCTTCATTCCATACGAAGGATACGTCCTTCTTCATACGGTGGTGAATGGTTGACATTGCCCGGTGAGGTTAGAGATAAACCTTCTAATAAGCTAGCCTCCCTGAAGGCCTCTGAGTTCTCGAAGATTTCTCGGGGGACCCATCTCCATGATTGCCTTCGTCTTCTCAGGATCTACATGGATTCCCTGGGCCGTAATGATAAAACCTAAGAATTTCCCTAGGTACGCCCAAGAAGGATTTGGTGGGATTCATCTTCAAGTTGTGCGCTCGCATCAGGTCGAAGACTGTCCTCAGATCGTGCAGATGATCTTCCTTAGAGCGGCTTTTGACGGCGATGTCATCGACATAGCATTCCACTGTCTTACGCAAGTGGTCCCTGAAGATGACACTTATAGCCCGTTGATATGTGGCACCGGCATTCTTTAAACCAAAACATGACTGTGTAACAGTACACGCCAATCGGCATTCGGAATGATGTATGCTTTTCGTCGTCAGGAAACATCTTGATTTGGTTGTATCCTGAGAAGCCATCCATGAACGACATGCGTTCAAAGCCACATGTGTTGTCGATCATTATATCCGTAATAGGAAGAGGGAACTCGTCCTTAGGACATGCTTCGTTCAGATTTTGGAAGTCGATACAAATTCAGATCTTCCCATTCTTCTTGAGGACTGGTACTATGTTGGCACCCAGTCTGGATGTTGTTCCTCCCGAATGAGTCTACTGGCTATCGGTTTGTTTACCTCAGCTTTGATAGAATTCATGATATCTGGGTGGAACCGTCGTTGCTGCTGCTGCTTGACAGGCTTTGCATCCGGCTGAATGTTGAGCTTATGGAATGCAACCTCAGGGTTTAGCCCTAACATGTCTTCATAGCTCCAGGCGAACACATCAATGTATTCTCTGACGAGTTGCAAAAGCGCCTTCCGCTCTTCGTCCGTCA